>CM031878.1:73769896-73781039 GCA_018697195.1 Certhia americana
TTCTTTTTCTTTTTCTTTTTCTTTTTCTTTTTCTTTTTCTTTTTCTTCTTTTTCTTTTTCTTTTTTCTTTTTCTTTTTCTTTTTCTTTTTCTTTTTCTTTTTCTTTTTCTTTTTCTTTTTCTTTTTCTTTTTCTTTTTCTTTCTCTTTCTCTTTCTCTTTTTCTTTTTCTTTTTCTTTTTCTTTTTTTTTCTTTTTCTTTTTTTTCTCTTTGCAAACAACAGCAGAAAACAATTTTCTTGTAATCTTATTAATGCTTCCTCTTAGACAAGGATATATTTACAGAAGACATCATCTTAGAGATATATCCTAAGTGGCACAAATTTCAGCAGCAATTCTTTAATTTTTGTGGGTGATCAGTGGATTAATATACAATTCACTGTAAGCAGTATGTGCAATTGTTACTACCTTTTAAAAAATTATGTTTTTTAAATAGAAACAGACTTGTTTATTTTTGGAAAAGATTGTGCTTTAGATGTTTATTTATTTTTTAGCTTTTTAAATTTTTTTTTTTTATATTTATTTTTTATTAGACTTTAAGTGTATGGGACATATAAGTTTTAAATAGGCAGGTGTTTAAAGCAGCTGAATATGAAACTGACTCTTAAAAAAGAATTAACAAGGATTATAAATAATTGTGGGGTAATACTTCATCTGCTTCCCAAAATTTCCCGAGTTAGTTTTGAGGCAAACCTCTCAGTTTCTTTCAATTTTGATCCTGGCTTTTTTTAACAGCAGTGATGTAGAAAAGGGATAACAGCAGTGCTGGAGAACTTAGGAGTCTTTTCCAACCTAAAAGTCTCTTGGTCTGTGGTCCTATGACCATCACTGTAAAGGAGGAACTTCTAAACAAAATAAAACTGTTGGGACCCTCATTGCACAACATAAAAATGGCTCTGGAGACAAAAGACTAAATATGACATTTTTTTCCACTGTACAAACTACAGACATGCACAAAAACAGCCAAAGCCAATCTTGCTTATGGTAAACTACTAAATTAATGAGAGATGAGTATACAGTAAACCCATAAATTAGTGAGTGATAGAAGTAATCCCTATAGAAATGCATACACATGTTAAAGACTACTTGAGTTGGTTTATGCTTTAGTGAATATTTCTGGTCTTCAGTCTTGCTGGAAAAGAGCTGATCCCTCTCAGTTTTTTAGTATTTAATGGAGAAACTAATACCATTTTATGTTTTCTTTTACAGGAACTTCAAAGCCATGGTAAATTTGCTTTCAAACTATGCCAGTTCCACATGTGTGCCTTAAATAATCCCCACTTAACGATTTCTTTGGAAGGTGCCTGTAGCTATTCAATATTTACCTGTTTCACTGGCCAGGTTAAAGTTTTGTTGAGACCTCAACCTCTACTGTTGTTAATTATTGAAATAAATGTATTAAATTAATCTGGAAACAGTCATGAGCACATTAATGCTTGTGTTTGCATGAGAATTCAGATTATACAGCAACTATAACTTGGTTAAATGTTCAATGAATAGCATGTTAATTACATCACATACTTCTTCTGTGCTGTAATATTTGAAATGCTCACACAGAGCATTTGAAAGAAAAATCTCAGTGCTTTCACATTACTTTATTTCCTACTGTGTTAATTTTTTTCCCTATCTTTGTGCACTTTCATTCCCTCTTTCAGTAAAAGGAGTTTTGTCAGTTCCTACTAGTTCTTATGGGTTTTGGACATTACTATACAATTTTATTTTGGGTCAGTTTTATTTTGGGGCAGTTACGGGGGAAAGCTGGAAAAGGGAAGATGACAAAACATTTGTTATGCAGTGACAGGTGGTTGAGATACACCACAAAACTTTGTTTTAAGGTGAATAATAATAATAGTAAAAAGAAAAAAAAATAGATATTCTGAGATACAAATTATTTTTCATGCTTAAATATTTTAATCATTCCCCTTAGACTTCTCTCTCTGTGGCCATCCACAGTATCATGCAGCCTGCCTTTCTTGGTAAACAGGGAGAAATAGAGAACTACCACTAGGAATGATTTGTGTGACAAGAAGCAGACACTTTAACAAGTGTATTACTCAGCCTTGATTCCCTTCCTCCTGCAACATTTCAGCTCTGGGTCCAGGAAAGCAATGAAAAAACATTCAAGAGGTTCTTATCTTGACCGAATTAATTTTCTTGACACGACACAAAATGTAATCAACTTTAATACATAACTTGAAAGGTTAGCTTGAAGGATTAGAGCAGTTTGATTGTGAAGTGTGCCCAGAAATCTTGATCTGAGAGAGGGTGATGAATTCCTTCAAATTATTACTGGAGCAATAAAAAGCACAAGGTTGAAATGTTTGAAAATTAGGTGTGCTCACATAATTTCCAACTCATTGGTTTCCCATCTAGACAGGAAGAAAATGGCCTGGGGAATTCTTTGAGGATGTGAGTCATGAAAGACCTTCATCTAAAGGCTGCTATAGGTTCAGGTCTCTGAAGAAATGGTTATTGAAGTGCCCTGAGGAAATTCAGAGGCTGCTGTGGTGCTGCAGGATATGCCTTTGGATGGTAGGAAAAGTTCATCCAAGTAGATGAATTCCCACAGAAGTGAACTTTAGTCTTCACCCAGACCATTTTGGAGGTTTTGGTGCTGTGGTGCAGGATAATGCAGGACTCCCTGGAACGTGTTCAATACCAGAGCATCCCTTTGAGTGCAGAGCAAGAAGGTGGGGAAAGTTATCCCAGCCAAAATGAGAAATTTTATTTTTGTCTCTCTGCAAAACATTTATCTCTTTAAGCTACAGGAAAGAACACAAATGCCTCATTAACCAAATCCTTTCTTTTTGACATTTTATTGCTATTTGATTCTATCCAAACTCAGCACTGCCTAAGTCTAAATATAAAGATGCTGAAAAGGATGCTGAGGAATATTGACTAAAACCCTGCCCTATTTGTGATTTAATCTTATGGGGAAAACTTATTTGGTTCCAAACATCTCATTATTTTTTCTTAAAACCTCAAAAGTGAAAGGTAAATTTAAATGAGAATGCATTTTCTTTAGCAAGAATTGGGGTTTTTTTCAGCTGCTGTGGCAGAGGTTTTTTCCCTGAATTTATCAACTGGTCCAGTGTCATAAGTCATGATCTTGCTTCTAAAACTGCAATAAATTTCTGACACTGAGAGTCTCACTACAACTTACTTTACATCAAAGAGAAGTTATTTTTTTTTTTGTTTGTTTGTTTTACTTTTTAATTTGGGATGGAAAGAATATGCACACCAAGCTAAAACTATGGATAGCAGAGCCTTCCCCTCCCATAAATCTGCAACAGCTGTGAAAAACTAAACAGAAGCAGCAAGGCAGAGAAACCCTTGAAGAAATTAGGAATCTGGAATTAAGAAAAAATCCTTCTTTTTAGTCTGAGTGAATATTTTGTGCTCTTTGGGACCTCTTAACAGGTGTTCAGCATTACCTCCACATTGCTGGCAGCTGGAAGCAGGATGAGGAGTTATGTTCAGGCAGCTGCTTCCCCAGAGAAAATATTTGGGGTACTGCTGGGCACAGCTCATTAATGAGATGGAATAATGTTGCTGCCATCCATTCAAGTTAACAACCTTATAAAGAGGTTGAAAAAGTAATATATATGTCCTATGCATGATTGTGTTTGCAAGTAGACTTCCTTTCCTGTAAAGTGCAGCAGTGTTTCCTCCCATCCTCCAAAGTGCCCTGAATCACAGCCAGGGTTAATAACCAATCTCACACCTTGAGAAATGGTGCCTCCAGCAGGTTGGCAGGGCATATTCAATACACAGAGTGAGAAATTTTAATATTTGCACTTTGTAAGAAGGAAAAGGATTCCTATCAAGTGCCATGATGTTTTTCAGATACTATTTCTGTGGAAATAGTTTCAGCTAATGGATAATGATCTGATTCTGATGAACTGTGAAGATTTTTTTTTTTTTTTTTTGAGTCCTTTGGGCATCCTGAAGCAAATGCATGAAATCAACAGATTCTATTATCATGGACTAAAAGATTACACAAGGAAAAAAAATAATGCAGAAAAGGTTAATATGCTAGGAAGTCAGACAAAACTTGTAACTTCCTTTTGTGTCCTCCATCCATAGAATTTTGGAGTTTCAAATTAATTTTCATTAATGGACATGAGGCTCAGTAGAGAGAGATCCAAGTTAAAAATCTTGGAGCTGTCTCTCCCATTAAAAAAAATGAATCTGAGCAGGAAGGAAAAAAAAATTATGATGCATCAAAATAGTTAAATAGTTCTCTTTCTTTTTCAGTATAATGTGGAGCCTCCTTGGCATTCTTCAATGTGCCAAACTCTTCAAGGTAATTGCAATATGGAATAGATATTGTTTTTTTGAAAAAGCTACAGAATTTTGATTGTGATATGATCATACCCATTGGAAATAAGATTGATGATGTCAAAACTTCCAGCCTGAAGAATCTTGTGCTGTTATAAGTCTTAGACTTGACTGTCACCTGAAGAAGGAAAACTCAATAATGGCCACACATTTTTCAAATGCATCCATGCTTTTAATTTTGAAGAAGAACCAGGGGTACAGAATATATGAACTTAGAGGGAAAAATTTGTCTGTGTGCCATTTATGCTATTAAATTGTGAGAACTGCAATGAAATTTTCAGATGTCTTTGATTTACACAGGCATGCCTTGCAGCAGAATTGCTGCTTTCACTTTTTGGATTGACAGACCACTGCAGCTGAGTTAAGTCACAGAATCAAAGAACTGTTGGGTGGGGAGAAAATTCTGTTTGGAGATGATCCAGTCTAACCCCCAGCCCAGGCAGGGCCACCTGGAGCAGGCGACACAGAAACGTGTCCAGGTGGTGTTTGAATATCTCCAGGGATGTAAACTCCATCACGAGTCCAGCTCCCACAGGCTGTGCCCAGCACAGAGGTGCTGCAGAGTCCAAAGCCTCTCTGGGACTGCCCTGGACCCTCTGCAGCAGCTCCTGGTCTCTGCTGTGCTCAGGAGCCCAGGGTTGGAGCCAGCACTGCAGAGGTGCCTCAGCTGGGCAGGGCAGAGGGGCAGGGTCCCCTCCCTGACCTGATGAACACTCTTTGCCCTGGGATCCCCAGGGTCCCCCTGGCTCTCCTGGCCTCAGGATTCTCTGTCAGCTCTCTGTCAGGCTGTGCTGGCCCTGGGGACTATTCCTGCCATGCTCCCGTGGGAAGAACCTCACTGGGTTTCTCTCCATCCTACCCAGGTCCCTCTGAGTGTCAGCTCAGCCTCCAGCTGGATCAGACACTCCCCTGGCTCTGTATCACCAGAAATACGAACAAACTTTGTCAAAATATCACATGAAATTCTGGCTTCCCTCAGAAATAAAATGCCATGTATAAACAATAACGAAAATCCAGCAAGACATTGAAATTTCCATTATGGTTAAAAACAAGCGGTGTAACACCACTTTCTAAACTGAATCATTTTTGCTTAGTTCTAACACATCATTCCCCTGTCTTTTTCTAGTTATCCTGAGCTATCCCATCCTTTCTCTTAACTACTGAAATTTAGCAGTTAGAAGATCATACTCAGCTTTCTTTTGGTTCTTCCAAGGAACAGACTCATTGGACCAGTGAACAACCATCAAAATCTTACATTTAAGAAACTCTTTCAAGAAGCCTGTAGAGATTTATCATTTTTGAGTGGACACATGGATCCTACCTTCGCTGTCCTGCTTCATGGGAACTGCAGCTGCCATGGAAACTTCATTATTTTCATTATTCATTATTCCATCAGTGTCTCCTGGTGAAGCTGGGGTGGGAGTTAACTGACAGACTAAATATCATCGCAAGAATGACTTAAAATCCTGTTCTTTCTGACTCCTTTGTTCTCTCTTTGTTTTTTTTTTTTCCATGTAATTTTTTTTTCTCTCTTCTAACGTCTTGCATTTCAGTCTTTTGTGGTTGGCTAATGAGCCTAACAAGGGCTTGACTTTTAATTGTTAACACTTAAAAATTCTAAATTAGTCAAGACCTACTTGATAATATTAATTTAGAGGTTAATTTAAGGTCTTATAAATGGCCTTTTGCCATACCTGCTTGCTTTTTCAGGATCTAATAATTACTGTAAGAGATAAGAGGGAAGAAATGACAAATAAGAATGTCCTGAGAAGAAAAGGATAAGAAGTAGACATCAAGATTTTTGTATTCTACAAATTAGGTGTAAACTGGCATATAAATACATAGTAGAGCATATGTGCAAGAGTCCATGATATTCACAGTGAAGATACACTGTTAGTGAAAATCACTTTTTATTTTCACTACAGGGACATTAAGTGGATATATTTTGACAAATTTTGTCCACCATTTGGAACACAGACACCTGGAAGCATAACTAACTCAAATTTAAACACTAGAACCATGGAACAGCACCACATTTTTCAAATATGCCACATAATTAGCTACTGCAGATTCATTTTGTTGGGTGGAAACATGTTTTGCCTGTGGAAGAGGAGAGGACAGGCTTGAGAATTCAAACAGTTCTTACTGACTGAGCTGAAAAGAAGCAATTCACCAAATTATGGGTATGCCAGACATTTTATTTCTTGAAAAAAGCAGATCTAATGTTAGTCTGTGGAACAAATCTTCTGTACAAATTTTTAAAAGAAAGTGCCATACCTTATGAAAAAAAGGAGTGGTGCACATCCTCAAGCTCCCTGCAGAGCACCTTGCAAATTTCTAGAATGAATAAACGGAATAAACTTCAAAGTGACAGAGATTAAATAATAGCCAAAAAAAAAAAAGTTTTGGCTGGGAAGGTGGGCAGACCCTGGCACAGGGTGTCCAGAGCAGCTGTGGTTACCCCTGGATCCCTGGCAGTGTCCAAGGCCAGGTTGGTTGGGGCTTGGATCAGCTGGGACAATGTGGGAAGTGGAATGGTGTGGGAATAGAGGATTTTTAAGATCCTTCTCAACTCAAGATTTCCATGATTATGTGAATCCTAGGTGTGGCTAAGGAACCCACCTTTCTGCCCTGCTGAAAACTGGGCACAGTCAAGGTGTCCCAGGTCATAATCTCCTGAGGAAATGTCAAAGAATGTGGCACAGCATGTGGCAAACTGGGTTTCTCCCCACCTAATTTTAGACAAAGGCATAGAAGCCTGCACCATGACACACAATTGTAGTAATTCTGGGACTGAGACAAACTTTATGTGAGTTAAGAGGATGTCTGGCATGTGTAGGCACCAGTTTTAAAGGACAGGCACAGAAATTCCTTGGCTTTCAGCAGATGATCACTAGGAGATGTCACCATGAGATATCCACCTTGCTAAGTCTTTTTACACAGTCAGCAACCCATTTTTTTTCCTGAATCCATATATGTAGCCATTTTCTGTATCATAGAACCTGACTCCTGAGCCATTTCTTCTCTCTGCCCAATCAGCTAATTAAATGTTATATCCAATCTACTGCCTAAATTTCCAAATAATTAACTTCCCTGCAGAGTATCTTCTCTCTCAAAGAGCCTTATGTCATGGAAAAAACAAAACATTTGCTGCTTTTATTTGTTTCAGACTTAATTCCTCTCAGTGTCTGGGTCTGTATTTACTGCTGCTCAAAGACTACCTGATCTGAGTTTAGTTTGACAAGATTACACCAGAATTAATTCAGTCTTCAAAAGCAAGTATTCTCATATAGTCACAGGATTACAGACTGCAAAATTCTGAGGAACTGATAACAATTTTGTGCTATTGGTAAGAACAGTTGTTTTGTTTTCAAGATACTTTAATTTTTGTTCAGCTTATGGCAGCTGTATGTACTTTAAAAAATGAAAAAAAAAAAACAACCCAAGTTTTATTAAGAACATTCATTTCTTTATGGCTTCCTTTCCTCATAGAAGAAGGAAACATCCAAAAAGAAACAAAAGGCAATAAAAGTCCAGAAAGATAATGTGTACCAGGATGATTATGCCTTGACAGTATTCTAGCAATGAACAGATGATAAAACAAACACCCTTCAAAAGACATATAAAGGGACATTTCCCATTTATGCAAATAAGGATCATGTAAGGGATGGTCAAACTACCCTTCCTATAGAGTGCCAATTTGTTAAATGGAACAGATTGAAAATAACAAGTCATTTCACACAGGCATAGCGTATTCCAAACTAAATCGGATCACGAGCAGTAATTTGAAAATAACATGTCATACATTTCATCACCCTGGCATACACACCTGTAACCGAGGAACTGGGAGTATTAATCCAGTGCAAAACCTCTCAATTTTCCTCCTTAGTGCAGACAATTTTATATTTCCAGAAAAAAGATGGTCTTTGTTTCCAAGCATCAGAAAAGTTGTCACATAAATTGGAAAGCTCACAGCATTTTGTAATGATGCCAATTTTGTAGGAAAAGGAATAAATTGCACCATGTGTTATTTACAAAAAGAATTCCAGCTATACTTGGGTTCTTTTCTGAACCAGGTTTAGCACCTCAGGAAAATAAATGAAGTAACTTCATTTTGCCCATGTAAAATTTTTAGGAGAGAAATGTTCTTTATAAATGAAAAAGACATGTCTTCCTCCTCCAGAGAGAAAACAGATGTCTACTCCCTGTGTCCTGTGAGTTATTTGACATGATGTATTTTGATTATTGGGCAAAGAGTTGAAACAGCAAGCACATCCTGATAATATTGATCTTTAGTCAGTCCATTTTTGTTGTTCCCCTTTCTCTTTGCAGAAAATATTTTTTTTTTTTTTTTTTTTTTTTTTTTTTTTTTTTCCTTTGGGCATGTATACCCCTGAGCATATCAAGAAATCTCTCTGTGTTCACTGCCCAAATCATTGATGGCTTTATGTCCAACTTTCTGCTTTCCCACTGAAAAAATAAGACACATACTTGTCCCCATCCTGGGGTCAAAGTGCTATTTTTTAGAGTTGGTAGGAATTTGCAGCCTGATCACAGACACCTCCTGTTACCTGAGAGGGCTCCCACCACCTCAGAAACTGCGTTTGCTCTCTTAGAGGATGAGCTCTGGCTGTAAATCTGTTCCTTAGGAAAGTGTTTGGGAAGTAAACAGAGCCTTATGCAGGGCCATCACAACCTGTGAACTCTTCAATTTCCTTCTCTTCTGATTCTTGACAGTTGCCTTTTCAGGCAATGTCCAACAGGAACATAAAGGGTCCTAGGTTAATAGAAGGAAAATGGGTCACTGAAAGAATGAAACAATAGAAATTTGTGGTCCTTTGCAAAGTCAGTGTTCTGTAAGATGCTCAGTGAAAAGTGTGGGGTAGGAATAATTCCCTTTTAGACCCAAAATCAGCTTGTGAAACCAACAGAGAGGCCTCTTTATGGATCTGTGGCCTTTAGGAAAGGTCCATTTGTTGGAAAGAACATTTGATGCAACTGTTCTCAACACACCAATGAAATTACAAAACATGGAAAATCCCCAGTCAGAAGGGAGTCACAGGGATCATCCACTCCAGCTCCTGGCCCTTCCCAGCACACCCCAACAACCCCACCCTCTATCTGTGAGTATCTCCAAATGCTCACAAATTTTGACAGGCATACCAAAATCCTTGTTTGGAGCAATTTGCAGCTGATGGAATCCAGTCCATCTAATCTCAGATGTCTGAACTGAAGCTATGATCATGCACAAATATGAAAGTGGGATGTTTCCGAGCTTTAGCCCAAAACACAAGCTGCACCAGTGATCAAAATCTCACAAGAGGCTTAGGAATGGTCCAGACAGATGAACAGAAACGTTTTACAGACATCAAATGAGCTTCTTTGGGAGTATCTAGGCTGAGAAGACCACGGTGAGGTGTCAGGCACAGCACCTGCAGTCCTGGGGTTTCAACACCTCGATGATGACGATGCCTGGAGGGTTGTGTGTGCTCCTGAGCAGTCCTGAGCTCTCCCTTAGAAGCAGCAGTTGAATTTCCTCCTCCCTTGGTGTCTCCACAACTTGCTAACAGCTGACATGGCTGACACTGTGCGTGCTCTGGCTCTCCATCACGACAGGCTTTATGTGTGAAACCCAAGACTTGAAGTGCTTCTCTCAAGACTAAACCCCATTTTAAAACCTCCTGGTTCTCACAGCAGAGATTGAATTGTTTGCTCTTCAGGCAGCATCATTGGCTTTTTTTAAAGTGGGGAAAGCTAATGCGTCACAATAGTAAGTTTAGGATGACAAAAAGGAAAAAAAATAAAATAGAAGGATCAGTAATAACTCATTTATCTTTCACTAAGGGGCATAAGGACTTTAAAAAGCAGGGCAGACATAGAAGCAGAATAAGAGAGGTAAAGCAGAAGATTAAATGGAAGATGGAGAAGCAGGAGAAATCTGCAAGAGCAGTTTAAGTGCCCTCAGTAACTAACAGCAAGAGAGATGCTCACAACAAGTGACACGAGAAACAATTCAGGGTGCCGTAGGGTCTTTGGATGAGCTCCCTCTGTGGTATGGGCTGGAGGGCAGAGCTGTCTTTTGACCAACATGTCATACAAGCTGTAAGCAGCACCTCCACCAGGCACTTGGAGAGCTTCTGGAGCAAAGCTGACTTGACTGAATGTGAGAAACTTAAAATTAATAATTGTCCTGTAAAGATCACTGCAGGATTTTGCCTACTCTGGTATAAAGAAGCTACAACCACCAAAGTCTGGAGCAGTGTGCCTCTTGTTAAACCAGCTGACAGGAGCCTGAAATAGAGGTGTACTATTTCCAAATGAGATCTAAGGAAGAATAAAGAAGGCTGGGTCCAGCAGGTGAAGGCCATAGCTCAGATTTTAACTCTGTTCTGCCTCTGGATCACAGAGGTAATGAGCACCTTGCAACTATGGTGCCTCTCTCTCTCTCTCCCTCTCCATCTCCCTCCCCTCACTTTTCTATTTCTGTTCTCTCTCTCTACCTCACATTTGCTGTTAAATAAAATCTGTACAAATTAGTTCAACATATGGTCTCATTTGCTCTCAAATTCAGGCAGAGGCATCTCTCTCTCTCTCTAACAATCAGACCTGAACACTGAATGCCTTCCAAAAATGGACTCTGTTCACTCTAAACAGTGCTTAGTGAAACACTGAGGTCCAAAACACTTCAGTATTATAGCAGGAAGAAGTGAAGTGACTGTTTTGAAGGTGCACTGTTGCTCTGAAAGAAAACTCATTAGTAAAAATAACAAAAGAGACTGATGCTAATTCAACATATGTGCTTTT
>CM031878.1:73781428-73795332 GCA_018697195.1 Certhia americana
TTCTTTTGGTTTGGTTTGATTTGGTTTGTTTTTTGAGATACACAAGATTTGCTTCATAATCTGTTATTCACTGCACTGCACCCTTGGGGATTGTCCATCCTTTAAGTCATGAGAATGCATCTTGACATTCTGTCTGCCCCACATGACCCCTCCTACAGAAATGTCCAGCCTCGTGTGAAATTAGTGCAATGAGGTGAAAATAAATAAATAAATATAAAAATAAAATCCATGATATGAAATTTCAGCCCTTCTAAATTAGAAGATTGGAGGGATGGGGGAGAAAAGCTCTGTTATCTCTGTGGAACATGAGCTTCCATGAGTTTTGATATAAGCAATTTCCCTCATTCAAATTAGATTTTTGTGGGCATGTGATGTACAGAGGATTCCTGATGTGCTCGAGTCTGTTTAGCTTTCTGTCTGGAAGTGAAGTGTGTGATGAACTGTCTAGGATTACTGTGAAAAGAGATAAAACTTTATTACCTTGCATCTAAAGTTAGTTAGCAAAGCCTGTCATTTCAAACAGAGAAGAAGACTGGAGTTAATGAGCTGCTTCAGCGTGATAGGTGCCTTAGAAAGAAGCTGTGTTTTCACAAAGTGAAGGAAAAAACTATCACAGGATCAGTGAGAGGGCCCATAACTAATAAGGCACGAGAGCACAGTGCTGCTTAATGTAACATAGCAATCCTGATCTGTAGACATTGTCAGCGTGGGCATCCATTTGCAGAGAGTCACTCACTGCCCATGGAAAATCAGGAATTACCAGTCTCATCAGGACCCAAAACGGCACACACATGGAATTGCTTCATTATTATGAAGTTAGGAAAGTAATGCTCTGTTGCTGTTTGTGGCTCTGCTCTGCCCTTTCAATTACTTTAAGATTAATTGCGTTGATGCATCTGTTTTGTACACAGAGTTGGAACAGGGCTCTTGCAGCACTCGGCCAAATATTCAGCTCAAAACTAAGGCTTAAAAGGCATCCTAAATGTTGTAATTGTTTGAAATTATAGTCAGCACACTCCAAGCAAGCAGGAGAAGTGGCATGTTTGTTTGAGTGGCTGCTTTTAAACAGCAAGAGCTTTATTTGCTCTTTTATTTCATCATATATGCTGATGCCTGCACCCAGTTGCTTCAGCAGACTGAGCAGTTACTCAGAGAATAACAGATTTCCTGAAGGAAAGAAACAGCATATTAAAACCATTAATTAAAGAGACATTCTACGCATGTTTGGGAATAACAGCCTTTTCATTATACATGTATGGAATAGAGCCATAAAGGCAGACCACAGTCTGGAATGCATAAAGAAATATACAAAATTATTGTTTCATCCATGCTGTTCCCCTCAGTTACACACCTGGTGCTTCTCAGCGCAGCACCAACTTGAAGCTTGAAGCAGTAAATACATAAAGAGGTAATTCTTTACTATCTAAAGAGCCAATTCCAAAGAAAAAACACCAGCTTTAATATTGAATTAACTTTGTTTGGACTCAAAATTCAAAAATTATTTAACTCCAGGTGCCTCTGATAAGATGGAAGGCCTGGAAAGTTTCAGGAAATGGCATGAACATGTAATAATATCAAAAAACACTGTGATGGTTTCTTGAAACATGAACAAGGATATTTAGAAATATCTGAATAAACATCAAATAACATATTTGAGATTTAAAGATGTTAGCAACATCCACTCCTGGAGATATTACTTGAATCAAAGGTTGGGACAAAGCAATTTTAAAACCAGACGAGCAAAGGATATGTTTTAATCCTTTCATAAGGCATATGAGAGGACACAATAACAAGATTGTTCCCTCCTAATGTTGATCTTAAATTTTCCAAGCACTCTTCCTGTTTTTATAAGTAAATAGTAAATAGAAATAAACAAATATTTTACACAGAGGCAAAAAGCCTCTCATGCAGTGGGTGAGAAATGCTAAGAAAAGTAGCACACTGAAAAAATGATAAAATCATATTGACAAACTGCCCATTTTATTGGTAGTTGGTGATTTAACATTAGAAAATGTGAATTTAGGTTTAGAAAACTTAAACATTTAAACATTTTACTGTGAAATGCATATTTGAGTCTTTATCTCCAGAATTTTCTATTCAGTTTAGAACTTGGTGCAAAGCCTTGCAAAAATCTGTGGTTTTGACACAGCTCTTCTCTTCTGAAAGATCTCTATTAGAATTATAAATATGCTCATGATGATCTTGTAGAAGTTAGGAGATGCTTTAAGGGAATCATAAACAGATTGGCTGAATTTTTGAAATTGTTGCTGGCAAATTTATTACCTAGTACTTTCCTTGAATTGATTGAGAAGTGGAAAAAAGAAAACAGAACCAAAAAAACACAAAGAAACCAAACCAAATTGCTTGAATCCATTACTTTCTGAATGTCTTTGTTTGTAACAAATTATTGGTTTTGTACAAAGTGTTTTCCTTGTTAGCATTAACAAATCTAAAGAGATCTGAATAGCACACCTGGACTCAAAGCAAAAATCCTCAGAGCTTGTGTTCAAACCAACACAAACTTTGCAGTGCTGAACTCTGAAGACTAATCTACTGATGCCATGAATAATTGGATAAATATATAAATATGAACAGTTTGATATTTTTTGATCTGAAATTCTGAAAAAATTTAAGTAGGCGTTAAATATTTCCTTCCCTGAATTGTTTCCTGAGGTTCTAAGATCTTTCTAGCCACCACACATTTTAAACTTAAACAGAAGATAAAGTTTATTCAAAATGCCTTAATTATTCTAGTGAAAAAAAAGTTCAGTGTGTAGAAAAACTTCCATGTGCTTTGATGGTCTGTTGGAAGAATTTAATGTCGAGAAACCCTAAAGACCATGCATGTGGAATTCTTGTTAAAAAGGTATGGGGAATATTTTACACATAGTAAAATTTCAAATAAAATGGAATTTATTACAGAGAGTCCTTGGGAATAATAATGTTTAATAACAGCAGTGTTATATTACTCCATTATTCTGGGTAGCAGCATCGTGAAATTTACAAGCATCTTTACTTTAATAAAATGCATAGATAAAAACCTTAACCCAAGATTTTAAAGCTGTATGGAATTACTGTTCTTTATTTTCTGATGATGGAAAGCTTCCTGTCCCCTTTTTCTCAACACCCATATTCCTCAAGTTCTTTTTTCCCCTCACCACACACTACAACACCTTTTGTTCTGGGACTTCAATAAAGAAACATGAAAGACAAGCATTATATATTCCACAGTATTGCTTTAACAGCTTAACCATTTAAAAATAACTCTCAGGCAAGGAAAACCTTGTAGAAACTTCAAAAAAAGTGTAAATCAGCATTGGAATAAAACACAGAGCAGTTGCACTAGAAAACACCTTTCCTGAGGAAGAAAAGTATCAAAGTTGCATCCTCAAAGAACTTAATTAGTTTCTGATTCCAAATTTTTTTATCAGCTATGACCCATAATTTCAAAACAATACTTACTCATCTTAATTGCAGCTTATATGATTACGTTTCTCTCATAAAACTATAACTGAAGTTAAAATTTTCAGAATAAATTATTTTAATTCAGTCAGTTTTACTATTCACCACTAATTTTGATATAAATATTATAAAAATACAATATCAAAATATACAAATGTTTTATGTCTATTGACACAAGTAAGCACTAAATAGGAAATGTCAATTTTCTATTAGCAAAGAGTTAAATTTAACCCATGGATCCTGGCCTGGGACACTGCCAGGGATGCAGGGGCAGCCCCAGCTGCTCTGGGCACCCTGTGCCAGGGCTTGCCCATCCTGCCAGGGAACAATTCCTGCCCAATCTGCCATCTAACCCACCAGCTGTCCCAAATTCTTGTCCCAGGGCTGCTCTTGGGCTGCTCATCCCCATCCTTCTCTGCAGAACACAAACAGGAAACCATCTCAGCTGGCAAGGTCCCAAGTGCAAGGAATTTGGCTTTAAAATTCCAGTCAAAGTCAAGGCATCTTCATTCACAGAGTTAAGAATGTGATCAACGCTCTTCTTTTGGCTGCTGATAACATGACAAACACATCTCAGTTTCTTCCAGCTGTAGTTGTTGAAGAGGGTAGCTCATAGATGCTTGAAAGTTTGAAGAGAGTACACAGAATGAGTCAGTTTGAAAAGCATTTTCTCATTTCCTCACTAAGGAAATCTCTGTAAGTCCTAGACACATTTTCATACTCTTGAGGAGAAAAAAAAAAAAAAAAAAAAAAAAAAAAAAAAAAAGAAGCATTGAATTTGAACTTATCACTGTCTGTCACTCAGATGTAAATTTACCAGCCATTTTGTTCTATCTCCTTCATATAGTCTTTGAGGACCCAATCTCTTTCTTTAGGGTGATACTATGAATTAAGACCAGGATGGGAAACAAAGAGAATTGCAAAATTAATATCAACTGACTCTTCTTGCTCTTTGAAGTTTTTAATCCTTATTCTGATTTTAAAATACATTCACTACACACCTTTCTGAGAGTGTTTGAACAATGAGAAGAAGCTCTCATGTCTTTTTTCTCACTATCAGCACTGTGGCATAAGTGGAGGCAGCAATTTCCACTAGAAATTTGTGTATTCACAGGTAAAAAACGAGATGAAATATTAATTTTGTTTTATTGCTTAATTTCCTGTACACACAGAATTATTACAGGGCGTTTTTTTCTATTTGTTTGTTTGTTTTTTGGGGGAAGTGTGAGTTGGGCTTTTGGGGATTTTGGGGGGGTCCAAGTTTGGTAGCTGTTTTTTCTGCTTTATTTCTCTTTTCTTTTCTTTTCTTTTCTTTTCTTTTCTTTTCTTTTCTTTTCTTTTCTTTTCTTTTCTTTTCTTTTCTTTTCTTTTCTTTTCTTTTCTTTTCTTTTCTTTTCTTTTCTTTTCTTTTCTTTCTTTTCTTTTCTCTTCTTTTCTTTTCTCTTCTTTTCTTTTCTTTTTTTCTTTTCTTTCTTTCTTTTCTTTTATTTTTATTTTTCTTCTCTTTTTTCTTTTCTTTTCTTTTTTTTCTTTTCTTTTTTCTTTTCTTTTCTTTCTTTTCTGTCTTTTCTTTTCTTTTCTTTCTTTCTTTTCTTTTCTTTCTTTCTTTTCTTTCTTTTCTTTTCTTTCTTTTCTTTTCTTTTTCTTTTCCTTTTCCTTTTCCTTTTCCTTTCCGCACCTTTCAACACCTTTCTCTTTCCTTTCTCTTTCCTTTCTCTTTCCTTTTTTTTTCCTTTTTCTTACTTTTTCTCTGTTTTGTTATTTTTTAGTTCTCCTTCCTTTTGTGGACAAGTCCTCATTGTCATCAGAAGCCTCTTCTGAGTAGAATCTGAAATCTTTGGATATTACCCATGTTGTTGTTATTTTCCCTGTGCTATAAAGTTTAGCAATTACTGCAGGAAAAATCCCAGATATGTGACACCACCACATCATGCAATAATATTATGTGTGATGTGCTGATCATCACAAACTCCCCTGGGGCACCTTTTCATGCAAGGTTTTTTTGGGTGCAGTACAGCTCAGTTGGTGCAGATTTGGAGATGACCCCACATGTACAAGTGTTTGTGGCTGAAAAACACTCAGGTGTTTAACACAGGCAATGGAATTCACAAAATTATACAAAGACCAAGTGAGGTTTTAAGGACTTAAAACTGGATCAAGGTGCATTGTGTTCCCCTGGCTAGGTTACACACAATTAAAATGCTGATTTTTCTTAATCTGTAACCAGAACTTTGAAGACCTCAAAAACTAAAGGACCCCATTTGACCAAGAATGGATGCAGAAATTAACTTACTCAGCTGCATCCTCAGGTAAGGAAATGGAGCCAGTTTTCTGTATATTTCTAGGATAATAAGAAATTATTTAAAACACTTAAGAGGCAGATACTCTTTCTAGGACTCTTACTTGTATCTAGTTCTAAATATGGTTTGGATGCTATTAAATGATCTTTATTTACAGAGGTCTTATTGAAGCACAGTAAAATAAAGTGCTTTATCCCAGGTTCGTCTTGGGAGATTGAGATCAGAGAGACTGGAAAAGACAATTTCCTTTTTTTTCACAGCTTCATTTCTAGATGATGACTCCAGATGTTATTGTGTAGCTTTGATAAACATCACTTGTGAGCTCAAGAAGCGCTGCTTAGAAAAAGATGACAAATCAGAACAGCTTCAGCAACTGTTAAAAACCATGAAAACTTTTGCAATGCTATTCACCACCGCAGTTATCATCACATCTGAGCATAGAGCAGGAAAATATTGAAGCTGCCAGTAAAATGGAAAGGCTGTTAACCTGCCATGTCTTCAGGGATAGATTTGAAAACACAGAAATACAAATATTCAATTGTCTGAAATTGCAAGGTGTTGGGATTTGAGGGGGAAATTTGAAGATAAAGCACATTGGCCAACGTGCGAGTAAATACAGGATTTAAATTTTTAGATCAAGTGTGCCTAGTTTGTTTGTATGGAGGCTCATTAAAATGTTGCAGCATTTAGATATTGTAGGAAGAATATAAATATTTTCTGTGCAAGTGTGTTCAGTTCAGTGTGGCCCAAACCTACCCTGGCCTGAAGGATGTCAGCATTACAAAAAACAAAAAATCTCATCCTCCTTTAGTCCCACCTCAAGAGTACCTTTTTTGTATGAGTTTAACAGAATAAGCTGACCTAAAATGTCAAGACATTTTTACATTTTCCCAGGTTTTTTTCCAGACAAAAGAAAAAAAGCTTCTTTATTATAGATATGGCTGCAGAGTTGCTCAGCTGTAATTATATCACAGGGGTTAGAATAGTGGGTGTTGCCTAAAAAGTGTTTCATGCCAGTCAAGGCTGGTTGGAAATTGGAGTTTAATATCTAAAAATTAGTAGTATCTTGGAGATTATTGTAACCATTTCTGTGGATATATATGTATCTTATTTAAAAGAAGATAATTATCACTGAATTTACAAGTTTAAAATTTGAATTACATTATTAACAATAAAGTTAATTACATTAACTTTAAAATTACAACAAGAAAATAAAAAGTTTCTATTTAACAGCATACTAGACAGTATGATTTTGACAAAGTGCCATTTGCAGCCAAATCTTATAGTGACATTGTGAAACAAGGAACAGGATTTCTCTAAATTTTCCTACTTGGAATCTCCAAAGTGCTGATTTTAAATGTACAGAAAAATGAGCAAGAATAACAGCATGTTTGCTTATATTTCCAATAGTCATGTTTTAAACAACTACTAATAAAGTGTTTAAAAAACTTCTATGCGTGGGGATGCCATATAAATTTTGAGGCTAAATGTACAGCAACATTATAATTCAGTTATTATGCAGATGTTTACAAGAAATGTTTCTTAGATATAAATTAACTGGTTAGCCTCCTGGACCTAGACAATACGAGAAATACCATTAAATTAAGTGATTATCTTCAAATATTAACTTTTTACTCCATGTATATTTTTTTGATTTTATTTATTCAGCTCATCATTCCAGAATATTTTCTTCCTGACAGTTGGCACAGAACACATGATTTCCTATGCAGCAGATTCAGCTCTAAAATAGGAGCTGCACACATCTGGAGGAAGAATTTAGCTACTGTCCCCACTCCATCCTTGTCTTACAAATGAAGTAGGAATTAACTTGCTTTGACTCTTCATTTTGAATTGACTTAAAATGGTTTTTTTAAGGCTGTGAAAATCCCTGTTTTCCGCCTTCTCTTGTTTTGGGGGAAGAAGAAGTTGAGTTTTGCAAGTTCTTGTTGTGCAAGTTTTTCTCTCATTGCCATTTCTGAGGGAAGGGTAAAACAAGGATAGATTAAAATAAGAGTACGTATTCTGCAATTACACAAACAGGCCTTGCTCCTTGGGAGATGGAGCTAGGCTGAAAGCTTACCTTCCAAGGATTTCAGAAATTGTCTGTAAATGTTTATATTTTCCACAAATAAAAAAAACCAAAAGGTGTTGTTTCCCAAAAGTGCTCATCTGTGCTACACGACCTCAAATGCTTTCCTAAAACACCATCCAGATATGTATACCCTTTTCCCATTGGCTTTTCCTCATAATCTCATATTCTCCTTAGAAATTTTCATCCATTCTGGAAGACAAAATATTTAGCATGGGATGATTTTCAGGTTCAACAAAGCCTTCCAGCAACACTGCCCTTAAACAGGAGGCACCTAGTTAACTAAAAATCACTAAAAACCTAAACTGCCTCCCTTAAAGAACCAAGAAAAGACACACTTGTCCTCACTGAGAAATTACGAGATTGTAAAAAATTTGGTATTAAGTAGCTAGTGGTTTTTGGATGATCCCCTTTCTAATATGCACAGAGGGTTTATTTTGGGGGCTGGAGCAAATAATGTAAAAAGGGAAGTAAAATATGCTGTCATATCATGGGATCTGCCTTCTCCCCTTTTTAAAAGGCACCAAATTTCGCTGTAAGAAATTTTCTTAGACACCCCTTTGCCTTCAAGTGAACTGGAGGTAAAAGTAAGGAGAAACTGCATTGAAAAATCAGTGGAGCCATAAATAACAAAAGTGTTGTCAGAAGTTTCGACACACTCTGATCCTCTTACCCACTTGATGCAAAGATGTTAATTCAAATCTTACTTAGAAACTTTATGCCCTTACTGTTCTTTACTTTTGTAATAAAATTATGGTTATTGAATTGTAAAATGCTGCACTGCAGATATGGGAACTATTAATCTAATTTTATTGTTACAAACCTGCTATTTGGTTTTTCCATTACCCTATATTTTGTAGATTTCTATAGTTATGCAAACCTTTCACACAGCCAAAAATTTTCTATTGATTTTGCAATAGCTTCTCTTTGGAGAAGAATCCATCAAGCAAACAAGTAAAGTAATTCAGTTGTGAAAGTACAGAAACACTGAAGAAAGTAGAAATAAACTTTTCAGAAAGCAGAAAATTAGCAGTCACTTCTCAAAATTTGGGCTTATTTGCTCTTTTGTTCGTGTTCCAATACTTCTCTTTCCCATCTTTTAATTTTTTACAAAAAATTAAATAAAAATAAACAAGTGTTTATATATATTTCCAAGCTTTTAATTCCATCCAGAGTGTTATTATCTTTCTTTCAATGCTTGCTTGTATCTCAGATAAAGGAAGAAACTCCAGTGAGGTTACAGGAAGCGTTTTCATGAAATATTCAATTTCAGACATAGACCCTAAGTTGGTTTTGGTTTCATTTTCATTGAAAGGCACCTGTTTTGGGTCACAGTCATGCACAAAACCGAACAAACACCATGAGGCTTTTTTGGAGAATCCAAATCTCCATCTGTCTCCGTGGAGAACTTTTCTATCACCCATTCTCCTTATCAATAATCTGCTTATCAATGCCAGTTTTTACCTTCAGAATCATGATTACAAACACCCAAACATAGTTATTCCTCAGCTTGTAGTCAGGTATCTTGCTTAATCAGTAACATGCAATTCTCCCAGTGGATCCTGTGTGGTGTCATCACTGTTTAAAGGCCAAGATTCAAAAAACTCAGATTTAAGAGGCAGGGGGAAGAACAACAACAAAAAAAAAAACAAACAAAAAACCAAAAAAAACCAAAAAACCCCCAAAAAACCCCCAAACCAAACCAAACAAACAAAACAACACCCCCCCCCCAAAAAAAAAAAAAAAAACAAAACCAAAAACCCAAAACAACAAAAAAAGAAGGAAGCAATAGAAGAGGGTGATAAATAATATGGAATATAAACTTATATGTGAATAAAACTGAAATATGGCCTGATTTGCTTGATCCAGGAATTCCATCAATATGGATTTTAATTATTAGGAATGTGCACAGGAAGCTAAGTTGGCATGGAAAGAGAGTTTGTAGTCACAAAATTGTTTGCACTGCTCTCAGCGTGCTGGGCGCATTTACCCAGCACTGGGACTCGTGACAAAATCCAGACAGTGATCCTTGCTCTTGAAAATCCTGGCACCTGTCCCTTAACTCTAGACAGGCTGGAAACCAGCAATATTTAGGGATTATAATGCCTGTGAACAAACCTTTCCTAATGCTTTGTGTTTCACTTTGAAGCAGGACCTCCCTGTTTAAATATGCATTTTTATTTCTCACTCCCTGGGTGCGGATCTCCCTATTTGTTTTTTGTAATTAAATGTCAGAACTCTTGAGCTCTGTTTGCATGTTTACACAGGTGGAGCTCTGTGTGCAAACAAGAAATCTCTTCAGGGATTTCTCTGTTTCCTCTGTAAAGACAGGGCACAAAATTTATTAATCTCTCTGCTTATAAACGACCCCGCATTTGCCTAGCAGATTAATTAGTGACAGTTTGAGAGAAAAATGCATATCTGGTGCTGTGCTGCCACATATTGCTGCATTTTATCCATAATTTTCTAATATTGCCAAAATTTTCCAACTAAATCTTATCAGTCTGATCTCCAATATTTGTACAAGAACTATTTGTTCAAAATACATACACAAACCCTTGGTATTTTCATTATCAGAGTGAATGAAGAAGATTATTGCTTTTCATTCCAGTGGAAAGAAATGCAAATTAAACTCTTAGATGATAATGTAATATAAAGTCAGACAAATTGATTTTGAGGTCAGTTTCTGAATTACTTAAGACATCAAACCTCAATTAATCTCAGCACTTTTCCTTTTAATAAGCAGAATTTATATTTAGTCCTTTTTAACAGGTAAAAGTTTATAAATAAAATATTAAAAAAGAGAAGTTTTTCAAATATCTGGATGCTCCAAGGTTCTTTGCAAAGTATACCATTGCAAATGTGCTTTCAAGTCCAAATACCAATTTTAAGCTAATAAAAATCTATCAATGTTACTTTATATATTTTGAATCAATTTTGTCATCTTATTGAGGTTTCAGAAGAGTTCTCCAAGTAGCACTAAAAAAGCATTCTTACACTACAATTCTGTGAGTCTGGATATGGAAATCTGTCCACAGATTCAAATGTTATACGCAGGTACAACCTGTTATATAACAGTGAAACCTATAACCAACTGCAATGCCAAAATTATCCCACATTTTAAGAAAACCAAAGCCAAGAACCTATCAGCATCTTTCTAAAATTTAGTAGCAATATCTAGAGCTCTATCTGTAACTCCCAGGAAAAAACTACTGTTTTTTCTCAGGACTGCAGACCAAATATTTGGGATGGCATTTCCTTCTATGATGCATCAAAGTGTGCTGGGATTTTTTTTCCTTAGTTTTGAGGCATTTTCTGTGTTTCATTGCTGAGTTTTCATTACAAAGGTGCATAGAATAGCTCTGAATATGAAGTTCAAGTTTTCTGGACTTACGAAGTGAAATTGATGGTTTTTTCTTTCATTTTTACATGAATTTCAACTCCAATCTTTTGAAAAGACAAGTGAAAATAGAAGTGATTTAAGACAGCTTATGTTTAATACTAAACCAGCTATTCACTTTTTCTTTTTTTGAACATTCTTCACCAGAATTTTGCTCGTGGCTGATGGTGAATACACAAAATATCTTTATCAATAGCAACTATGATGGAAGCCTTGTGAATTCTCTGCCTGAGTTAGCAAATTATAAATTTTTAATTAAAACTTTCTGCTTTATAAGAACTTTAATTTTGCAAGTCACCAATGAAGAGAAACCAAAGTAACAGATAATACCATTCACCTCAGTTTGGTTGGCCAATCTGACAAAAAATAAAAGACTCAATATTCGAAAAAAAAAATTTTTAAAAGTTCCTGAGAATTAGGGAATTCTGAGAACTTTCATGCATCTTAGGTATCAGAAAAAAGATTTTTTGAGACACCACATAAAGCGATGTATCACTTAAGGGATAAAACAGAAAACCTGAAATTCTGGTCCCCCTTGGAATAAATGTGAGCCTTACCATGGATTTCCAGTGTACCCAAATTCACTGCTGATTATCACAAACTTGTTTGGGAAAAGATGTCCCGAAAAGTTCATGTTCAATCACCATCCACCCTGCAAAGGAGTAGATAAGAAACATGATATTCTGCCATTGAAAAAAATGCAAAGGATTTTGCCCAACTTTTGCTGAAAAGCCCTCATTTGATTTCAGATGAAATGGTGCAAGGCGGAGATAAAATTAATTTGCTCCAAGTCACATCCATCCTGGCTTTGGATGCTTCTAAGGTGGCAGCCACAGGTTCTCTGGGCAACCTGGGAAGCCCCTGTATCAAGATCCATCCCCAACAAACATCAAAATACTGATTTTACACACAGCATTGGCTGTTTTAAGAGTTACAGCTTCAGAGGAGTGGGAAGAGCTTGTCAAGTGCCAGGCATCACATGGCTGGGGAGGTAAGGTTTCTGAAACTCCAACAATTAGCTCAGTTTGTCCATCTCTTTTAAAGTCCTGATCTTGGCTTGGAATGGCAGATGTGAGTCAATACTCTGATGGAGAGATGGCACTTGTTCAATTCAAATGACACCCATCAGGCTGAATTTTGTTCTAAAGCTCCAAGAGGTTAATTGAACGGATATGAAGGATAAGCCAGTCTAAAATTGCCTCTCCTCTGCCTCAGAAGTACTAAGCCTTTGGACTTAATTTAAGACTCCTCTCTTTTCTGCACTAGACTGAATCGTGTAGGAAGTTTAAAGGAGGAAATGTTAACAAAAGACAACTTAATTTTGGAATTTGCATATAGTGGAGAGCTACAGTGAAACAGAGTTTAATGGTGTTTGCATCCGTCAGCGAGACTCAGGTATTTCTCTGCAAATAAAACAATTCTTGCTAAGCTGGAGAGAAACTGTGCCACTGCTCCAGGGGGCCCTGCCTGGCCAGGGATTTGGGCCAGATCAACTCCAGATATCCCTTCCAGCCCCAGATATCCTGGGATTCTGTAATATACGAGGGAAAATGTGATGTGATTTTTATCTTTTTTTTTTTTTTTCTTTTTCTATTATGATCATCCAAACTGAAATCACAGATAATTTAATATCAATTCACAGCAGGTCTATAATGACCTCCATCTTTATTTCAATAACAACAACTTGCAGACTTCTGTTTTAGATGCAATTTACTTAAGATACAGTCACTGTATGCTTCATTCTGTAGGTAATTATGAGTCATTTTGGAATATTTTTGTAAGACATTATGCTTAGTTTTGTAAAATAGAAGCCTGTGTTGGAAAAAATGAGCAAAATTAAATCTTCTATGATTTTTTTTTCCTCTCTGCATGACCAAATAAATTTAGATTTATCACTAGATTGTAGCAGACTTAAAGACAGTATAAGAAGACAGTGTAAAGTGCCTTGTCAAAGAAAAATATTGCATTAGTTGTAAAATATGCTAAGATGATTTTGCAGGGAGTATGGCTGCAATCCCACCCAAGATTGTTTCATGTTTACTGTGAAAGCTTCTCTGATTGATTGCATTTCAGCAATTTCAGTTTTAGGAAATTTCACATTACTCTTGTTTCTAAGATGGCAGGAGGCATACCTTTCTGCAGTGTTGTTATAAGCTACATGAGCATGTATCTTTTTTTGTTTTTTCCCTTATATTTGACACCAAAAAGATTGTGAGGAGGTCGTACATTTCACAAAAATTTAAAAAAAAATAAGATTAAAAAAAAATAAAATTTAAAAAACACAAAATTTTGTTTAAAAGGTTTCCTTTAGTTTGCTTTATTTAGAGGTCTTCACTAATCTAAAGAAAATCATCATGCAGGCTTTCTCCTCAAGTAACTTTTATTTTTTCATGCTCTTCAGGAAGGAACCCTAAATATTTCTGTTTCACCAGGAGTAAAAGTAAAAATCTTCCTGGATATATGTTAGTCAGAAGTCAGCATTGAAGTCATGACTCAAATATATTTATATGTCATAACAATCATTGGGCTGAGATTAATTGTAATTTTATTTGCCTGCTCTCAAATCATATTTCCTCTTCCAAATTTTGGCAAAATGAGAGCAAATTTGGAAAAATGAAGACAAGTGCTTTTGCTTCTTGAGTGTGTTTATAAA
>CM031878.1:73800600-73861966 GCA_018697195.1 Certhia americana
AAGGTGGAAAGAAAGAAAGGTGGAAAGAAAGAAAGAAAGAAAGAAAGAAAGAAAGAAAGAAAGAAAGAAAGAAAGAAAGAAAGAAAGAAAGAAAGAAAGAAAGAAAGAAAGAAAGAAAGGTGGAAAGAAAGAAAGAAAGGTGGAAAGAAAGGTGGAAAGAAAGGTGGAAAGAAAGGTGGAAAGAAAGGTGGAAAGAAAGAAAGAAAGAAAGAAAGAAAGGTGGAAAGAAAGGTGGAAAGAAAGAAAGAAAGGTGGAAAGAAAGAAAGGTGGAAAGAAAGAAAGAAAGAAAGAAAGAAAGAAAGAAAGAAAGAAAGAAAGAAAGAAAGAAAGAAAGAAAGAAAGAAAGAAAGAAAGAAAGAAAGAAAGAAAGAAAGAAAGAAAGAAAGAAAGAAAGAAAGAAAGAAAGAAAGAAAGAAAAAGAAAAGAAAGAAAAAGAAAAAAAAAGAAAAAGAAAAGAAAAAGAAAAGCAAAAGAAAAAGAAAAAGAAAAAGAAAAAATGAAAAAGAAAGAAAAAAGAAAAAGAAAAAAGAAAAAGAAAAAGAAAAAGAAAAAGAAAAAGAAATCATTAGGGAGTGATTTTGGTACATTTGTTTTTTAGCATGTGTTAGTGTTTTAAAAAAAAAAAAATCCATCTGAAAATCTTGTTCCAGGTCAGGAATCCATCAACAGGAGACCTGAGCATGGAGAGAAAGAGTAGGAAATCATTTGAGATTGTCCGTATTAAACAGGGTCCAAACTTTAAAGAAAACCTCTTTTGCAGCTCTGTTTTCACAAAGATCTTGGCCTCTGCCTGAGAAAGCTGACAAAGCAGATTTGACAGGAAAACATGTGTATTATGACATTTATTTTCATCTGCTGGAGGTGAAAATAAATCACCTTTTTTCATCCGTTTTCTCTTTCCCTGCAGTCATTAAACACCAGTGGTGCTCTGTCTTCATCAACACCCTGGAATGCTTTCCCCAAATCTACTGCCCTTTGGCAAAGGTCACTGCATCAAACCCCTCTGTGCCCTTGCTAGGAAGAAAGCTGCTTTTTTTGACAGCCTAATGTAATGAATTGGGGACCTGGTGGGGTGGGTGAAAACAAAATACGTGATGGGATGGGAGATGTGACCTCTTATCATGAAAACAGGGTGCAGAGCTGGAATGCAATTACAGGTATAAAGTTGCATTTTTGTGTCTCTGTCAGGGAAAATGTGAGGGGGACCACACTTGGAAAGCACAGTTCTTAATAAGAGAGGAACTGGCAAACCGAAAAGCAACAAAATGTCACAGAGATCTCACAGTGACATGAGTGGGAAAGGGTGTAAATTTACAAAAAGACACCTGCTTCCACCATCCCCAGATCTCATCAGGGATGTATTCACACTGTCACTCATGCACAGGGTGAATGCCTGAGTCTCTCAGAGCAGCCAGGAGAGCTTTTTTACCTCCATTATGCCCACTGTGCTTCAAAATAAAGCTATTTTCTGAAGGCAACACCCATGACAGGCAGCATGTGAAAGGGATCTGAACTGAAAGGAAAAGAATGTAGCTCCCATTCCACCTCTGCTGGTTATTATATTGGCTGTGATACTGAAGGGATGATTGTATGTTTCATCACAACTCTACAGCACCTTAAATAGGAGATACCAAGCTCTGTGCCTTGCATTTTAACCATTAAGTTTTCTGACACCAATAATTGTTCAAAAATTTCTGGACGTGAGTGGGTCTGAACTCAGATTATCACCAAAAGGCATAGGAAAATCCTAGTTGCTTCATTTAACTATTTACACACACACATATGGTTTTTATTCATACAATAAATAACTCCTTCACAGTAATTTAGTGGCTTTTTTATTTCCATGTTATAGTTTCAGTGATTTAATCCTTCATTATAGCTCTAAAACAGGATGGCCACATCTCAAGGCAAGGAGATCTAGGTTTATGATGCTAAAGGTCACTGAACAAATATTGGGGTTACTAATTGACTTTAATTTTTTATAGTTCTGTCAAAAAAGTTGTATTGCATATGTGGCATACATGCTGTATAAAAGTGATTTAGCTATTGGATCACTTTCAAAGGCCTTAAAAGAAAACACTGTCTAGACAAAGAGAGGACTATAAAATGGTCCTGCAAGATTATGGCTAACTTTAAGGTTTAATGACATGCTTTCTACACAGTATTACAACTAAAAAAGAGAAGCAAATTAATGACATTAAGGTTGCTGTCACCTGTAGTGGGAGAAGGGCTTTTTACATTTCACACTTTGTTCAGTCCTTCATTTGAGTAGTATCTCTCAAAATAAATGAGAACCGAGCCAAGAAAATCTGACATTGTAACCACAGTGGGCTGCTAATAATACTAAATAGCTAAAACACAAAATAAAAAAGGAAAAGCTCATTTTTTTCATCTTGGAACTGCTTTTGTAATTGCTTTTTTCCCATCATGATTTTGTTTAGGTTTCCATTACAGCAGATATTAAGATGAAGTAAAAATGGCCCTGATTACAATACTGTTACTCAAATGGAAAAAATACTCTATTTTAAAAGTTGTTCAAGTTCCTTTAGATGGATTATTTGTACAACACAGTGCTTGTTAAATTGCTGGTACTTAGCTCTAATCTACTTAGGTTCATGTCCTGACTTACACATGCACATAACTCCTAATTTTTTATGGGATTCGTGGGTTTAGGTACCATGAGAGTGGTGCCTAAATCTGTGCTTAAAAATCATGTTTCTCCACAGGCTCGTTTCAGCTTCTGAAATGTGACTGTGTCACAATTCTGCGTCAGGAGAAACCAAATCTTGCTTTCTATGGCTCTCTAAACCTGAGAATATGATTTGGAAAGAAAACATGGCAGGGTTAGAGGGGCAGGAGGAGCAGAGGAATGACATCCACCCCAGACTGAGCCAGCCCAACACTGAACTTGGAACTGGCCAAACCACTAAACTGTCTGGCTTTGCCTGAACACCCCAGGCTTTACAAAGAAGTTTTAAAGGTCTTTTTCTTGCCCTGAGGTGGCAGGAAATATTAAGAGCTCGACTTTTTTGCCTCTACAGAATTGGATATCAGGTTTGTGCAAAGTTTTACAGGTTTGGAGTTAATAACCTGAGCACAAGCTCATTACATGATTGAACTTCCCAGAAAACCAGAGGAAAGAAGGGATTGAATGCAAGAAGGATTGAAAGCTGGATGAGTTAAAAGCTGAGAACTTAAACTTTAGAATAGTTTTATCCTGATCTGACCAAAAAACCAAAAAAACCCAAAAACTAAATCAAACCCAACCCAATCTAACCAAACCAACAAAATCCCTCCCCAAAAGGGCACATTACTAAATTAATGAGTAAATAATAAATCAATACATGTGTAAATAATACTATCCCCCAAAAATATGTTTCACAGTGTTAAGAAACACAAAATAAGACTTTTTACTATTGTGGATTTCAATTTTGCAGGCACAATATTTTCAGCAAATAAAATTTTGATGGGAAATCCCATCCTCCTCCAACCTGCAAGTGGAAGTTTAAGTCAGAGGGCTCAGGAGAGAATAAAAAACCAGAACGAGTTCTGAAAATGAGTCAAGCCAAGGTCCTTGATGCATGTATTTGAGGGGATTAAGCATTCTGAACACTTTAAATTATACTGGCTTGTAAATTCAGCCTTTCTGATCTGACAAACAATTCTGGAGTGTGGCTGTTACTGGAAGTTTCAGTCATGGAACATCACGAGGAGGGTTTGAAGGGCTGCCTGCATCAGGAGAGGAGAGGATGGAGTGCCAGCAGCCAATGAGTGATGGAGGAGGCAAGTTTGTGAAATGGAAAGTAAAAACCCATGGATGTCTACACCGTGACAAATTGTGCCACTTGGCAGGCAAAACATGTGGTTTTCAGGAAAGCAGATATAAATATATAGACTTGTTAACTTTTGATGGAGCTGGAGTCATCAGCAATAAGAACTGCATTTCTAGCACTAGTGGGAATGGCTTCTCCTTAAAACCTAGTACATTAGCAGTATTACAACAATTTTAAAAATCAAATTCACATTAATCATATAACATATCATATGTTTGATATGCTTCTCAATTTTTAATTTAGATTTCCCATCCATTTATCAAGGAAGACCTCATTTAGAAGTGAACATTTTTTTTCCTGTAGTAGAAAATACTTTTTCTGAAGTAAAAGTCAGACCTTAGAGTGGTTTTGGGCCTTTGTTTTGAAATTTCGTCTAGAATTTTTCTTCAACTGTAAAAACAGAGTTATTGAAAAATATCAAAATCAGACTGACATTGTAAAGCACAAATGAATCAAAAATGCATGCACCAAAGTAATGCATGAATAATGAATAATGAATATTTTATGGTAGCTCTTTGGGTACTGGTTTCCTGATATGGGTCTGCTTTTAAGGATATGCTGCCTTTTCAGTTCTCAAAATTTGCTGATTAATATTTCTTGCTTGATTGATTCAATGGTCAAAAATGTAAGCTAATAGGATCACAAGCTCTTAGATTTATTTTAAATCATGATTAATAGAAGTTATATACATGCACAAGAGAATCAATTTGTGAACTCTTAATGGATCATATCCATTTAGTCCTATCTTTGTTTTTCTCCTTGAGGGAGAAAATATATTAAAGCAACTTAGGGTCAATTCTGAATGTTTAAGTGCATCTCCAAAGTAGATAAAAGGTCACTTTCCTTCAGAAGGATATGAGATGAATCATTGTGAAGCTAGATCAAGCACATAATCAACATTTATTGAATTTTTTATCCTCAAAGCATCCAACACCCTGTATGCTTTCCTATCCACCTGGAGAAAGGGAATTTCCTCTGCACCACAAAAGGACAGCTCCCTTTGAGCATCCCTCCATGCTCAGTGAAGCTTCCATGGGGTGAAGATCCAGACCTGTTGTGGCTCAGGGTGTGTTCACATAGGACTGACTGTTCAAGCTCGGTTTCAAGGCTTGGAAGGGTTGTCTTTTCTTTCGCAAATGATGAGAAAAGAGGGTTTATTTGTTCTTATTTGGTCAGCAGGATCAGGGAAGAGATTGTCCTTCTGTGCAGGCACTGCTGAGGAATTTTGAGTGTCCATTCCTGGGCCCCTCAGGACAGGGAATTGAGGGGCTGGAGTGTGTCCAGGGAAGGGAATGGAGCTGGGAAGGGGCTGGAGCCCCACGAGGGGCTGAGGGAGCTGGGAAGGGGCTCAGTCTGGAGCGAAGGAGGCTCAGGGAAGCCCTTGTGGCTCTGCACAAGTCCCTGCCAGGAGGGGACAGCTGGGGGGGATTTGGGATCTGCTGCCAGGGAACAGGGACAGGAGGAGAGGGAATGGCCTCAGGCTGGGCCAGGGCAGGCTCAGGGGGGACAGCAGCAGGAATTTCCCCATGGAAAGGGTGCTCAGGAAGTGCCCAGGGAGGGTTGGAGTGCCCATCCCTGGAGGTGTCCCAGGAAGGGCTTGAGGTGGCACTCAGAACTCTGGCAACAGGGTGGGCATTGGGCACAGCTGGGACTGGATGGCTTTAGTGGGCTTTTCTCACCTCTGTGATTCTGGGATTCCATGATTCTATTTTCCTTTGTTTTCAGAATCACAGAATCATTTATCCAGGAAAAGTGCTGTTCTCACCTTCTCTCTGCAAGGATTCGTTCCTCAGTTCTGCCGAGGGCACAAGTGAAAAGCACTGCTTTGCTTTGACTCCACACAGTAAAATTTTTCAGCTACAATACAGATCTCTTCCCTACAGTTTTTCCACAACAGTTAAAATGCAGTAAGCCAACAAATAGCTAGTTTTGTTATAATGGCAGCAAGAAAATATAAACATATGATAAGCAATAGCTCAGTCTCTTTAAGATTGTTAACTTTTTGCTTGAATTCACAGTTTGCTCTTGCAATCTGACGTCAGACATTTCAAAAGTCCAGAACTGTGTCTGATAAATGAAAAAAAAAAATAAAAAATCAATAGCAGGTTTCCTGCTTTTATCATTATGAAAAATTTAATTAATTGGTTTAATCCAGTTTAATTTATAACATTAATGAGGCAGTTTTGAATGACTACAGGAAGAGGGGACTTGCATTTTTTTTACTTGACAAGTTGCAGTCTTTATGCTCTACATATATGTTTCCCACTTGAGAATACCAACCTTTAATTACACATTTAGCTAATAACAATGACAAATTCATGTGTAGTGGACTTGTGTCTTATAGAAATGTGGGGAGCTTACCACCACTGCAACTAGATAGCAGTTATTTGGCAGTCTATTTATTAAAACTTATTAAATCATTCTATAAAACCTCTTTCCCCCCCAAAAAAAAGTGTTTAGCTAAAAATGTTAGTAAGGCAGATCATAATTATTTTTTTTTACTCCTTGGTCCTCTTAACCAAATTCAGTGACTAAGTAAATAAATCACTGTAACTACTGATGACCTAAGTAAACTTAGGTACATCTTTGCTTTAGAAGTAGTGTCATATTTCCTACTTCCTCTGATATTTTCTGCCAATTGCTGCAAAACCATTAATGTTTATCCTTAATAGTTAAAAAGAAAATACTCTGTTCTCCTTAGATTTTAAATCAGAAAAAATTATAGAGAGAACTCATTATATAAATATTTTTATAGTGGGGTAAAACTGTGGTTTGTGAAATAGTATTTTAAAGATAATTAGTTGCTTAAGTTAAAATTTTTTTAATGTGAAAGTGAAAAAGTGGAAGCGGCAAAAATTCGCTTTGCAAGTACACCAGAGATTCCCATGCTAATTTCTAAGATAAAAATATTTTATGACTTTCAGAATAAAGAAATTGTATCTTTTTCTCCTCTTTTATGCTTAGAGTCTTTTGGTTTTGCTCTTAAGTTGGTCTGGTATGATCTGGTCTTTTATTTGAAGTGTAAACAATTTAGATATTTACTCAAGGAACCTAAGCAAACACCAGCTGCTGTGGCAATTTGGAGGCTGGATTCATTAGGTACATCTCACCTGTTGTATAATATTATAATTATTATTATTATTATTATTAGTAGTAGTAGTAGTAGTAGTAGTAGTAGTAGTAGTAGTAGTAGTATTATTAGTAGTATAATATTTGTGTCATTTTTTTCTTTCATTTTGATATAACAATTTACTTCAGACCCCAGAACATAAGTTTAAGCTGTGGCTTCACTCACAGAGTCAGCAACAATTTAAGTAGTGATAATTATCTTGCCAAAAAATGGTCATGAAAGGAAAATGAAGACATTTTGCTAATAACTGGATTTAAAAGTCTAAGTTCCTGTCAGTGGAATGTCATGGTGTTCCAGTTCACTGTGAAAAAGAGGTAGTTATCTTTAGCCCCATATGTTAGTTAGGTTATTCAGTCAAGCACAGTTAAAATGCCAAGGATACATCACGTGTTCAGGTACATTAGTTATTCAGGTTGATATAAAAAACTCATTAAAAAAAATCCCATGATATGTCATGTTTAGGTTTAGGGGCTATTTTCTCATTTTAATTTTACAAATATTACTTTCTGAGATCAATATTTGTTTTTATTTCCTTATTCTACTTAAATAGTTTTCCACTCAAATGAAGGACAAAGAGATCATTGGTAATTTTTTTCCCAATTATTTTTTTTTCCACTATGAGAACTTCAAAGCATTGATTCACTTCCAACGACTTTTTAAGATTAAAAAAATAAAGATTTTTCAAGGTTTCGATGAAGAGAAACAAGAAAATTATCTGAAAACAAGCAAACAAGCAAAATAACCCAAACCCCAAATTTTATGTCATGAATTATATAGTTATCAACTTTAAAGAAGACAACTGATTTCAAAATTTCACAGTCTAGTGACTCAGTGGGAAAAAAACAACAAAACCTCCCCCCCAAAACTCAGGATTTTGTGACTGGTTGGTTTATAAGGTTTGTGGGGTTTTTTGGCACTGAAATTTTTGAAGAGCTTTATACTCTACTGCACATTACTTGGTCTTAAATTTGACATATGTGGTAAACATTACAGGGTTATTTCTCCCTATTTATAATTTGCTCATGTGACTGCCATTGGATTTCTGAACTGAATCCAGATCCTCTGTAAATGAGTCTATTTATAAAAAGATAAGTTTAGCTCTCAAAGTCTGTGCAGCAGGATGTGACTGAAAAAATTACTTTAATGGAGTCATTAACAGTAACATTTCTGAAAATCTGTTGTGACTTAATATTTTCTTGGCCAATGGCATACAAAATAAAGCAACATAAACTCATTAATAGGAATATAATATTTGGAATTCATGTTACTTGTAAGAGTTGAAAAGAATACCCCACTCCTATCTCATTCAGCTCTATCTCATTCATTCATACCTCATTTAGCTCCTAAATTTGTCTAGAAGACAGAATAACTTAAATTTTTCCAAGAGAAGCAATTTTTCCAAGAGAAAGGTCTTTCACTTCTTTTTTCTTTCCTCGTCCAGTAAAGATGTGTTATAGGAAAAGGATATTGTTTTATGAATTTTTACTTATGCCATTAATTTCACTTTTGGAAAAAACAAAATGTAAATGATTCTCTTTCAGATTTTGGAGATTTAGTGATATTAAAAATGATTGCTAGAACATTTACTCTGAGGTTTGTTTTATCCCATGAGTCAGGCTTAATTTTTAATGAGTGACTGATAAATACAAGTGTGATCACTTCCTGGGTTTTTGCTGATTTTCTTCTCGTATACATAAAGAAGAATGAGAAAACTAATTGAGATTCACCTCAAAATGTGTATCTGAAAATTAATCTGAAATGTGGGGATGAATTTTGATTGCCCTCTGAAGAGCAAGGATTTGGATTATCATCTCGTGCTCAAAATACAATATCTCACTGTTTAGATAAAAAATAAATGTGTTCCTCTGGTTTCCACAATAAAAATAAAAAAAGATTAGATGTACAGATGTATAGTCATGAGGAACATGCCTTTATTATCTCTCCTGACAGATGTAAAGTCATTTCTCTGTTGTCTCAAGGAGATAGATTCTAATTTGAAATTGCCTGATTGTCACTAAATTCCTCACAGGTTCCAAGAGTCACTTATTGCTGCAGGGAATACCAGCATGATCTCATTTTACACATTTTTATTTCATCATATTAAAAAACATATGTTTTTAAGGTATGGTAGGTCAGTTACTGGGCATCACATTGCTGTCGAATCCCAAATACATCTTTTTTTGAAGAATCAAGTTTTGGGGTTTAGGGTTGTGAATGCACCCTTATGTCTTAGCTGTCCTTGATCTTTGGGTTTTTCTCATAGGAGTGATTTTCTTTTTTTCTCTCTGAATTATTAAGCTGCTGATTGTCATCTTATCTTTGCTGAAAAATGACAAATGTGAGAAAGATAATTCTTCACTCAGATTTTTTTTGCTTGCCACTTTTTCTTTTTTCTTCATGTTTATCAGATAAAAATCAACCTCTTAAAAGTTTATGTGGAAAAAATTGAGATGTTTGCAACAAAACTATCTGAAATTCCAATTCTCTTTAAGGCCTGGCATCCTAGGAATGGTAAGAGGGCAATATAAGTAAAAATTACTTTCTAAACCTTGTAATGTTTTACATAACAAACAAGTTACGTAGTTTCAAAACTAGATATACATATTTATATGGATATATTAATCTTTCAGTACCTTTGGAACAGGACCACTGAAATAGGGTTTAAAGGCATATTGTTACACCAGCTAACACTGAATTTTTAAATCTGAATGTGACAGAGGCACAGAGTGACACAACTGGATATCACCTCTGAAACTGTTCACTCTCCTACGATGAAAAAATATCATTTCAGAGCACAATGAAAAAACAACTTTTCTGGGGGAAAAAAGAAAATTTCATCCTTCTTTGAAGATCATACAAATAACTAACTGAAAACTGAAATGAATGGTGCTTTAAAATTCTGGTTAATTCATTCTGAAAATAAAATTATCTAAAGAAATTTAAGGTTGGAGAAAAAAATTGAACTTTTTCCTCTGCCATACTAGAAAATCAATGTGCAGTATAATTCAAAGAAGAGGACTGAACATGTTTTTGGTTTTTTGGGTTTTTTTCCAGAGAATATTGTTGTCCTGCAGAAAACAGAATTTTTTCTGCTATTTGAAAACACAGCAGCACTGTCCTTTTCTGAAACAGAAAAATAATAATGTCTGTGGGCAGACATTACTGCACATTAGCAGGAGGTTGTGACACAGGCATTGCACAAACACCTTCACTGAATAAGCAGAATAAATATTTTTAGTTTCAAATCCCTTCCTCAAGATGTTTCTGTAAAAAAACACCCCAAAACTCAGAATGGGGGGGAAACCAGATTTATCTGTTTGAATTTGCAGACAAAACCAGGAAAAGAAGTCAGCAAATCACTCTATCTAGCTCTGTGCTTGGTATGCATAATTTGGGTTGAGAATCATTCCAATAAAGGGTGAATTTGGTTTTTCACATTTTCCCAGAAGAACAGTCCTTATAACTCTTAGTAATTGCATTTAAAACAAGCAAACAAACAAAAAAACAAACAAAAAAACAATTCTGAAAACCAAAAACAACAAACAATTCCTTTTTATTCTATTGAACTTGTTTTCCCTAGAGAAATATTGTTGCAAACTTGTAGTCAAGGTGTGTAGGCTTTCAGATCAGAGCCTCTGAAAATGATTATTGACTTTGGGTAGAGTTGTGACCATTTCTCATCACTAGACTTTCTATGCCTATTGTAAAACAGGTCTTGAGGTGGGTCATCCATCTAAAAGTATATTTTATTTATAGCTTAAAAAAATAACTAGTTTCACTGTATTGAGGGATAATCTTAATACTCACTATCACCTTTGAAAATGTGATGGTTTCTAAGCCTCAGTCAGATACATTCATGGGTAACAGCCCAAAGGAGGACTTACTCTGTATCCCTGTATGTCATGGTTGCACAATTAAAAAATATCTGAAATATATGAGGAAAGTACTGTTGGGCCACTAAAAACACTTTTGTCAACCAAAGAAATAAAACAGTAAATGTCTAAAAGAATAGGAAGTTATATATTTATGCATGTGAGCACAGAGAAAACGTGTAAAGAACAGTGGGGAATAAAAAGTTGATTCATTTGCAATGTGTGTGTATGAAACAGTGAAAGTTTGTTTAGTTGTAATAAAACATTTTAATCTTTATTTAACACTAAGGTCTATTACCACAAACAGCTGGGAAAAGGTATTTTGACAGCAGTGTAGAGATAATTATAAAGAAAGTTGTGTTTAGCCAATAATCCCCTTAGATTATCAAAATTTCTGGCATGTATTTTATCTCACATCTAGAAGACATGCTTTTTTGGGGGTTTTTTTGTAGATAGAAATACCTTGATTTATTTTAGCATTTCACTTAATGTCCTTAAACACAATCAAATACATATTTCAAAATAAAATAATGCTATATTGAACAATAATTTTAATTTCAAAAATATTGAAACACACAGCATGACAAACAGCTTTGAAGTTCCAAGTCATTGTGCAGGAAAGAATTCATAGTCCTTTTCTTTTTCTAGTGTACATTTTTATTATTTTTTAAAAAAATGAAAATAATTTTAAAATTAATTTAACAACTTAAATAAATTTGATTTAAATAAATTTAATAATTAAAAAACATAAAAATAAAAGGGGGGTTTCAGAAACTTCTCTGTGGCAAATTTTTACCAATGGAAAACCACTTCCTGTGATTTCTGAGGTGCAAGGAGGTCCTGGGAAGCGAAGCGTGATATAATTTTCTTGTTGGATGGCAGCAGCACAGATGTGGTGCCTGTGTTTCATTGCTGCTGGTTTTCTCCCTGACCATCACCTCCTGCTGCCCAGTGCAGAAGCCAAGGATTGTGCCCTGGTGTCTCCCTACAGCTGCTGCTGCGGTTATAAGAGGGTGGAAACTTCATCTCTTTATAGAATCATGGAATCCCAGAATGATTTGGGTTGGATGGGACCCCAAATCCCACCCAGTGCCACCCCTGCCCTGGCAGGGACCCCTCCCAGTGTGCCAGGTGCTCCCAATGTCCAGCCTGGCCTGGGACACTGCCAGGGATGCAGGGGCAGCCCCAGCTGCTCTGGGCACCCTGTGCCAGGGCCTGCCCAGCCTGCAGGCAGGGAACAATTCCTGCCCAATCTGCCATCCAGCCCTGCCCTGTGCCACTGGCAGCCATTCCCTGGGTGCTGTCCCTTGTCAATTGTGTCTCTCCATCTTTCCTGCAGCTCCTTCAGGCCCTGCAAGGCCACCCTGAGGTCAGGGCAGAGCTTCTCCTGTGCAGGCTGAGCAATGGCAGCTGTGCCAGCCTTTGCTGCCAGCAGAGCTGCTCCAGCCCTCTGCTCATCCTGGAGCCTGCTCTGGCCTGGTCTGCATCCCTTAATCCTTTCACCCAGGGTCAGCTGAGCAGGGACATTGCCTCTTCTGCAGCCTTGGGTGGGTGCTGCAGCAGGTATTTGCCACACTTTCTTCTAAACAACTGCATTTGTATGGAAAAAAAAAAAAAAACCCAAACCCTCAATACGTTAAGACCAGAGGAAGAGGTGAAAAAGAAGTCAAAGAGTGCCAGGCCACTCAATCATCTAAACATATGCACAAAAAGGCTTTTGTTTGCTGAAGGGAACAATTCAGCCTGATTTCCAAGCCACAGAAAGCCGCTTGACAACTTTAATTGTGCATCCTGAGGTGAGAGAAATAAGTGCTAAAGCCAAAGTTTTCAGAATTATTTCTTGAGTAAAAGTTTGTAGTACTCTTTTTTAATTTTATTTTTTTTTTTTTTTTTTTTTTTTTTGTTTTAAATTTCTTTTTGCCAAAAAGGAAAAAATGCCTCAGTTTAACCAGAAAATATTATCTGGAGACTGCAGTGTTTTCCTGCTGTTAAAATACTCAGCTGCTTTTCAAATTCTTCATGGAAGCTTTCTGCAGTTACAATTGTGAAATAATAAACATATGTTTTTTGTGCTGAATCTTTTTAAGTAAATTGTTTTAAACATCAAGCCATGATATTTCACATTTGCATGCCCACATTTTTCACCCACACCACCAAATTAAAATCTGAATTCAAACCCTGAAACCTAATAAAACACAATTGATAAAAAAATTAATTTACAGATAATATGTTAATTAACTAAGAATAGTAAATGTAATAAATTAACCATTTCTTCAAGGTTAATTAGACCAGGTTAATTAATTGTAAGTCCATTTACTCTGACTGCAGAGTCACTGCTATGATTCATGTAATAAAATCTAACAACTAGCTTGACTTTCAGTAGTAGAAAATGTCCTTTCAGCCTTTGGGTTTTGTTTTACGTATTTGTAAGCAACAACTTTTCTAATTTTGCTTAATGCTTCACCTTCAATCCCAACAGATTCTCTGATATCATTAATTTCAAACTTCAGACAGTTCACTTCTTTCTCTCCTTCTGTCTCTGAGGATCTTATTGCTCATTTCTCTAAAAAGAAAATTGACAAAATGCAATATTAAGTTTTTTTCCCATCAATATCCTCAGCCACCTCCTCATGTCTTGCTTTTCTTGAGACATTATTGTACTTTTCTTATCTTTCAACACCAATGCTGTATTTGTCATTTATGCTTTTTTAAAGTTTTTTTTTCACTTTCACTAATGCCTTTTTGAATCATTGCATCAGTGATTTGGATAAATCACATAAAATTACATCCTTCCTGCTTCTAGATGCAGAGGAAAAATATCAACCTCCTGACACTTTCTATATACCTGAAAACCTACAAAGTCTGACCCATAAGCAGAACAGAAATAAAATATCTTTATGGTCCTCATGCCCAAGGAAAGCCTGCTTTGATGTAACACGGCTTCTCTGTAGTTCCCATTATTTGATACTGCTAGGTAATTAACAGCATATAATGGACAATGACTTTAAACTCAAAAAAGGGTAGGTTTGGATTAGATAATGGTAAGGAACTCATTGCAAATTGGACAGGGCTTGGAGCAGCCTGGTCTGGTAGAAGAGGTCCCAGCAGGAGATGGAATAAGATGAGTTTAAGTTCCCTTCCAACCCAAAACATTCTGTGACTCTGTGATTTAAAAGTACGAGTGCATATTCATGCACTTCTTTGGCTGCCCTTCAGCAGACCACCTCTTTCATTTTCAGGTTCTGCAAAGTCTTGGAGCTACAAGAGCATTCAAAAAAAAGTTAGATGGATCATAGAGCAAGCCTTTTGGGTATTTTACTATTGAGGAACATCCTGGACATCCATCAGTATTCAGTGAGGCAAATTGCTAATATTCTTACACATAGTTACCTCAGAAATAGATTTTTTTTTTTTCACCCCAACTCTCTTGAGATTAATGCTGCTTCTAGAGTTTGCCTGCTTTGTCTCTAATTGTTTTGTTTCTGTATATTTGAGGTAGAAACATGTTACTCTATTTTACTCTGTTTCTCTATTTTTGCCAGTCTCTCTCAGCTTTTCACAGAATCATTAGGACTGGAAGGGACCTCTGGAGCTCACCCAGCCCATCCACTGACGTCATGGGTGTCAGTGCAAAATGTCACCAAAACTCTGTATTCTGTCACCCAGCCTCCCTCCAGGCAGAGATCTCCTGCTCATGGGCCAGGGAGTGTCACTGAGAGAATTCCATCAGCCCACTGGGAAATGCTCCAGCCAGGGGGAGGAGCCAAGTATTCCTACCTGGATAAAAATCTGGGAGTTGGAACACCAAGCAGCCTTTCCACTGGATTCCCAGAGGAACATCAGGCCCATCCATCAGCACTGGACCTTCAGTGACAAACTGCACTTTTCTCCAGGAGCATCACTTCCCCAGAGCCATCTGGGGACTGCAGAGGATATCTGCCACTGGGACTGCAGCCACCATGGGATGGCACTGCCACCAACCCCTGACACACAGGGGGGCAGCTTGGATCCTGATTCTGTCAGTTGGTTGGTTTGTTTATTTGCTTGTTTGTTTGTTTGCTTTTCCCTCTTTGTAATACTGCATGTGTTTTGGTTTTATTATTTTTATTTTAGTTCCTCTAATAAAGAACTGTTATTCCTATCCCCATATCTTTGCCTGAGAGCCCCTTAATTTCAAAATTATAATAATTGGGAGGGAGTGGGGTTTGTATTCTTCATTCCAAGGGAGGCTCCTGCCTTCCTTAGCAGACACCTGGCATTCAAACCAATTCCCCTGCCCTGCCCAGCATCCCCTGGAGCAGTGGCACAGGAAGGTGTCCAGCTGGGGCTGGCATGTCTCCACACAGGGACAAAAATTCTCCACAAACTTTCCCCCACAAAACCCAACAGGGAAAAAGAATGGGGGTAAGAAAAAATGAGGGATCTGTCAAAACCCTGTAGGAAAGTGCAAGGCATGATTGGACAAACCAGAGTGTGAGGGTTGTAAACCAGAGTGAAGAACATTGCCAAGGATGTGGAGACATGCAGAGAGAAGAAGGCCTTTCCAGAACACACCCAGATATCTCCAGGTTTGTCAGACAGTATTGCACTGAAACCCTGAATTTGCAGCTTGCCAGAAGCACAGAGCAGCTGTGGCTGGCAGGGATGTGTGGAGCTGCTGTGGTCCATGTCCTGCCCAGCTAGGAGCAGTGGCACAGGAAGGTGTCCAGCTGGGGCTGGCATGTCTCCACACAGGGACACTCCAGGCCCTCCCTGGGCAGCTGCTCCAGGGCTCTGCCTCTCCATGCAGAGAAGTTCTTCCTCCTGCTGGGCTGGCACTGGCTGTGCTTTATTTCCTGGGCTCTGCTCCTCAGCCTGGCACTGTCCCCACTGCACAGAGCCCGGCTCCATCCCTGGCACCCCTTGGAGGGCTTTGGATGGCTCTGTGGGATCCAGCTCAGCCTGCCCTTGTGCAGCCTCAGCAGGCACAGCTCCCGCAGGCTGTGCCCAGCACAGAGGTGCTGCAGAGTCCAAAACCTCTCTGGGACTGCCCTGGACCCTCTGCAGCAGCTCCTGGTCTTTCCTGAACTGTGGAGCTCAGAGCTGAACTCAAATACAACAGGATCATTAGAAAGATATACTCTTGGTTTATCTTAAGTTTCAGTTTGATTTTCTACTCCCAAACCCTTCTAAATTCCTAGGAAACCTCTTTGATGCCTGTTTTCACCAATAACCACGCATTGAATTTTCTAACCTTATAAAAAATAGATCTTCTGGTATAAGAAAAGAGCTTTCAGCAATTACGTTACCATTCTCTGAAAATATCCTTCCATTATATTTTAATCCCCAAAATCCATACTCATCAAACAGTAGATGATCCAGGGAGAAGAAAACATATTTAGTTCAAAGACAAGAATCAAGATGCTTTGACACATTTTTGTGCTTTTAATTTAAGCACATATTTCCCTATGATTACTTAGTCTGTAACATTTTACTTTTTTTCTTCCTTAACCTCATCACTCTTAAAGTCTTTGTCTGGTGTCCAAAACACTGGTTAGTCATTTTGGAGGAATATATCTTCTGTACATGAGGACTTGCCCTTGAGAAAATCCATGGACTTAAATGGATTTTCAATGACAAAGGTTCAGTCAATTCCCATGCAGCTGGAATGTCCTTTTTCCACAGACAAGTGTGTGAGTTTCTATAGATATGGATATGTAACTTTGTGTATAAATAATACATTTATCACCAATTTTTCCCCAAAATATTGAAATAATTTCTCTGAATAGTCCAGAATTTTAAACAAATTTTGAAGTTTAAGTTTAAACATTTAGTACTTTATATGAAGTCCTCAATTTCCTTAATGAATTCTGATGTAGCTTCAGCAAGCCATTAAATGTAGTGAGCATTCCAGAAACCACAGGTTATGGCTTTTTTTTTTTTTTTTTTTTTTTTTTTCTTAAGGGTAGATCCATTGCATTTTCTTACACCTGTGCGCAGTAGGTGCTCCTGGTTTTGGCTCTCTCAGACAAGCAGGTGACAGGTCACAAAGTGATGCTGTTTAGAGCTGCAGTCACCTTATATTCGTCAAGGACTAACTGAGTTTTTCACTATTCTACTTTGTTTAATGGATTCTGTTCAGTTTTAAAAAAAAAAAAAATCTCTACCTCCCCTTCCTAAGGCAGACCGGGAGCTACCCTGAAGTGGATTTGTAGCCTGCAAAGTTTAGTTTTTCCTCCTCTAGAAGGAAAGAAAATCCACTCTCAAGGTTGCAGTAAAGGCCACTTTACCTTGCCGAAGCCGCCTGTCTTATCCACTGTGAATCCCAACCACAAAATTACAGACTGATATGACACAAGGAGTATTTTGTTTTAGCATTTTAAGGCCTGACATAGCATCTTCTCAGTGGCAAAAGCAGGAAGGCTTATGCTGCTGACATTGTGCCTCATTTATAGGCTGAAACCTCACAGCCATAAGATTATATGTAAGGAGCAAAACACAAAAATAGTGCAACCCGGGAGCATCCTGTGGCAAGATAACTCTGATGCCACCTGAAATCCTTGTAAACAGGGAGATAATGTGCTTTTCATACTGCTTTGAAGGCAGGTTCCTCTTGGTCTTGTACTTAATGTGATAATTTGGTTCAGTGGAAACTCTAAACTAAGTTAAATATAACAGTTCTGGTTTTCTTGCATAGTTTAATAAATATTAAAAAAAGACAACTCTTCAACAAAAGTATTTTCTTGATGAGGCAGTTTGAATTGATGGGACTCAATACCCTTTCTTCTGTGCCTTGATCTTGTCCTCTTTTGCATTTTGGCTCAGTAACCTTCAGCAGTTTCTCAGAGTGCAATACTTTGTCACAACAGCTCATTCAGATCTTTATTAATCTTGATGGCGGAGCTGAGCCTTGATGCTAGGATTGTCTGTTTTTAGTGTTACATAAATTAACACTAAACCCCCCAAAACCAAGGATCTGCACTGAGGGCCATAATGGCTGTTCCTCTCTAACTCAGTCATGAAGCTTGTTTTTACAAATAATCAAAACTGGGTGTTTATTGGTTATGCCTTGATGTTACAGGTTTGAAATCACTTGATTCAATTGGAAAACAATCTCAGTTTTAGGACAGATTGTGCTTATCAGAACCATTGTCTCTGGATAGCAGGGATATCAAAGGTACAATTACATTCTGTCTGCTTTGCTTTCCTTCTTGAAATTTACTTTACTCTTAGAACATTCAGTGGCTCTGCTGAAGAGTAAAGATCATGTGTTTTATAATTTCAAGACTTCGGAATCTCCCCAGGTGTTAATTTATCTCTGACTTCCAACCTCTGAGCATTCTTGTATTGCTTATGAAATAACAGAGATATAGCTTCGCCCTGATGATTTTTTTTTTCCTGCAGCCTTTGTCATATTTCTCATTTGTTTCACATTCACATAGGCAGGACCCTTATGAATCTACCTTAAATGATTTTCAAGAAGATTTATACTGCTCATTTGTATTTCCATATCGCTGCTGGGATGAGGTAATTTGCCACAGGTAAACAAAAACCATGTGTAATAGATTGTTCCTAATTATTACAGACAAACAAAGGGTGTAAAAAGAACACAGAATAAATGAAAATGATGAAAGAGAGCTGACAGAATTCATTGAAACCTACTATTTTGTTTTGTTTGTTTTGTTTTTTTTGTCTCAACACTAATCTTCCAATATGAAAAGTGTAGGTGTACACAATACATGTGTACCTACAAAAATGTAGGTGTACACAATAATTTTCCTATTATCTTTTTCATTATTTCAGCAGAAAGTTGTCCCATTGCAAAATAATGAACATTTTTATCTCTGCCTCCTCCTCATCCTTTAAGAATAACATACAAGCTAAAAAGAAAACAACTCAAAATCTTTGTAATATTCTATGTCTTCCTAAAATTTCTAGGATTACTGTCAAATCAAGGACTACTGCAAAGTTAGATAACCCAAGCTGAGGTCCAGTTTTCTGATTGTGTAATGACATACTCTGGAATATTCAATCTGGTTTGCATTATTGTAGAGGTACAAAAGGCATTATTTTAATGTATTTTAAGTTGAGCCTAGAGAGGAGAGAGGGCTGGGGGGAAGGTATTTTAAGATTTATGTTGTTACTTTTCATTGCCCTACTTAGATCTGATTGATAATTAATTAACTTCCCCTAAGTGGATTTCTTTCCATTTTTTGGTTTGGTTTTTTTTTTTTTTAATGCCTTTTTTTTTTCTACATTTTTGGAGGGTGACCTTTTTCTTCTGGTATGTTAAACCCAAAGTCTTTTGTTGTGTTTTCTCTTGAAAAATTGAAGAGGGGAGAGATACAGCCAGGGTGAAACCACCACAGTATGGAATATCTTTGGGACAAACAATGCAAGGCTTATTCCTAAATATGAAGTTTATTAATGACAGTAAAATAAATGCACGCTGTTCCATTCATGCCTAGCCCCAACACAACTCTTTTTAGTAAGTTAGATTTATGAAATAGGACAGCAAACTGGAAGAGTAGACAAGTTGCTTACTTCTATATTGCTTTAGAATAAAACTTGAATTTTTTGTGTTGACATTTTGACATATGCTATTTAAGGTCTTATTTGATATATATTGATATTTTCTCCTTTCAGATGAAGAATTTTAGAAAATCGCTGAAGAACTAGGTGTTGCTGGCGTAGAATAGCAGTACAGCTGGGGAAGACTTGGTGTGCAGGTTGAAAATTAAAAGTTTGTTGCTTATGACAAAGTTTTACCTCACTTGCTTTGAAAATTTCTGTTTTATTAGACCAGAGGTGGAGGATTCCAATAGCTAGCTACATCTTTCATGTGCTAAATGTTTCTCTACCAAAATGCAATACATCAAATATTTAAAATAGAAACAAAGTGAATCCAAATTATATCATTATTACAGGAAACTCACAATGCTAATATGACTAAATTTAGTGTGAGGTGTTTTCTCCCTTTCTACCTCAGTTTTCTTTGTGTGGTGCTTGATTTTCTGGCATTCCTCAGGGCCCCCGGGATCAAGAGTTTTTGCCTTCCTCAAGAAGAGTGAGAGTGGAGCAGTCATGGTGAGTTACTGGGGTCTTTTAACAGCATGAGCATGCACAGTGTCCAAATTAATTCAAGTAAAGAGTCCAAAAATTTCCTTGAAATTGGAAGGCATCACAGGCAGCAGCTCAGGTCTTGAGACCCTGAATTATGTCTTCTGCAACAGTGTAAAATCTTAATGCAGTCTAAATAACTTATTTTGCTTATTTGACTGACAATCTCTAATGCTTTCATTGATTGAATTATTGAGATGTATTGATTCCTTAAAATACACCAGTTCATCAGGTGCCCTGCAGTTTAAAACCTGCATCCCATTTTATTTCCTGTCTTCAAATACTTAATGCCTGTGTGTCTCCCGAGTGTTCCAATTTCCAGTGTTTTTAATGACACAGTTATTAAAAGAAGCTGAATTTCTACATTACAGAAGGACACTGCAGTGTATTTCACACAGACTGACACAGCAGAACTCTTAAAAAGGATTCCCACCTGCCTCTTTTTACACTGCTCATGAAATAGACAAAAATAACCAGGCAGAACAATTGCAGAAGTTGCTGAAATTCATAAAGTCCTTTGTCACAATATCACTCAAACATACATAACACTAATTCTGACTAGTTATAAAACACAAGCTAAAAGCTTGGAGGAAAAATAATACCCAGAACTGATGTATACTTGAAGCAGTCTTACATAACTCGGGCTGCAGAAGTGCAGCTTTCCTAATAACCACTTTCAATGTTTAACTAAAATTTATCTGGATGCAGTGGTATACATCTTGGCAGGAGGCATCTCACTGCTGTGTTAAGCCTTGGAGTGACACATTTAATAACATCCTTCCATAAATTGGGAACAAAGCTGCTCTGGAGATGGCTCCAAAGTAGCCCTGCCAGGCTGTAATGCTGCAGGATTAAGGAGACTGATACTTGGCACAAAGCAAACTGAAAAAAAAAAAAAAAAAAAAAAAAAAAAAAAGGACATTTTGGGCTGGAGAAAGTTTATTATAATGATGCATTCATGCATTCTGAGAGAACTGTGAAGGTAAATCTTAATTTCTTCTTTATTGATCTTTTTCAGAAACTTACAGAATGCACTGATTTTCCTGGTGTATATTTACCTCGCTAGTCACAAGTTTCTGAGGCAGCATGCTTATTTTTTGTGGGGGTCTGGTAGCTTGTCACTTGTCCTACAGTTAAAGAGGCAGAAATGGAAGGAATCATTCTAACCATCTGTAAAGGCAGCTGGGATTCATCAAACTCAGATCAGTATGAAAGGCTTCAATACAGCACTAAAATGAATAAAAATCTCCCCACCCAGAACCCCACAGATTTCCACGATGAATTTGCTCTTTCCTGAAACATCAGCCTTCATCACTCATTTCCAAAGGGAATAATGCAACTCTGCATGTTTTGTTGTTGAAAGAAGTGAAGATTTGAAACAAGTGGCAGTAGGTAATATATGTGCCCCCTATATAGAGACAGCCATTTTCACAGTGAGACATAAAACCTGCAGAGTGCTGCCAATTAGTTTTGGATTTGCACTTTATGGGAACAGATTTAAGTAGCTCATCTCTCTCCTTAAGGCCTCACTTGATTTGCTGCTGGAACTTTGCCAGGAAGTTCTTTCCTCCTGCTCTGGTCTTACTTTTCCCCACTGTCCTTGAACAGTGGGATGGGTGGGAGGTTCCTTTTCCAGAAAGTCTGTCAAGTGTTGTGTCCCTGCCCCAGGCACCAAAAAGTTTCTGAAGGGTGTCCTAAATGCAGGATCCGTAAATGATAATCCCTTCTGAGCTGGTTCTTCCCTGAAGACATAACACAACTCATTAAGGACGGTGCTTACCATCCTATTTGCTACTGAATATGAAATTTATTTTCCCAGAGATGTCATCAATACGAGAGGTGGACAGATACCCAGAGTCACAGAGTGTTTAATCTATACCTTCTGATCTCATGAATAGTGCAAAGAGAATTGAATTCCGGGGTCTGAAAACATAATGGCCATAGAAGATGCTTCAAAATACTAACTTTTCCTTTAACTGAATACTTGTACGTGAAAACAGATGTGAGGCTTCTTGCACAGCATTGGCTAAGGCTTTTAAACCAGGATAAACCCTATAAATATTTGACTATTCTTCATTCAAGGAAAAAAAAATTAAATAATGCTTCCAGACACCGCATTCAGTGATTTGCTTCCATGCACCACGAAATTAAAAGTATTGATTGTCCAAGTTGTTGTACCTTGACAAAGGTCAGAATCTCACCCCTTTTAATCTGGTCCAGCCCTTTTCTTTGTAACTATTAAGTTCTGTCACCAACTGTTCACAAAGATAGGCTTTTCTGAGTTATAATAGTAGAAGGATCCCATTAGTGGTTGTGGAGGTAGGGTCAGTTTGCTCTTCAGACTTTCAACATTCTTTTTAATAGATTTTTTTTTAATTACTATTTTTTAAATCTAAGCGTTTTTTGATCAGAATTTAAATTTTGACAGTAACAATTGTCAGGACAGTTTACTAATTGTGCTTCGAGCTGATTCTGAGGCAAGAGGAACGTGAAGAATATTCATTTATGTAGATGAATTCTTCCCAGGGGGTGCTATTGAAACGTTGGACAAACGTTTCAGCAATCCTCCAACCTGGCATTTTTGCCTGCAGCCCTGGCTGTGAAGTGGTGGCAGGAAAGGCTGTTCCTGCTGATGGTGGCATCAGTGCAGACAGGACCTGTTTTCTGCTGCTTTTTGATTTGCAGCTGTTGTGTTCCCTTTGCCAAGAGGGCTCAAAACAGCTAAAACATGTTGAGAGAGTTAGGGCCTGAATTTAAAATTTATCATCTCTGAATTTACAACTTGTTATCTATGCATCATTCCTAAATAGAATCAAGCCCTTTAATTGTAGCCCATTATTTTTCATAGGGCTTTTCTTTTTTATTTTTTTGCTGTTGGGGTTTGTTCGTTTTCTTGTTTTGCTTTGGTTTTGTCTCAGTGTTGGCTTTTTATAGATATGGAAGTTGGAAGTACCAATCATGTAGTGAGCAACAACTAATTCTGGGGGCAATTAAGTCAAAATCAACCAATTTGAGTCTTAAGCTCAACATTTTAACTACAAAGTTAAGACAGGCTTGGCTTTCCAAAAACTTTCTCCTCCTACTGCCTTGTGCTGCTGGCAGAAGAAAACTTTAGCTGGCAGTCTTGAAGGAGTCCAGACTCATGAGTATGTGGGATAAAAGTTTTTTGTTCCTATTTGGCTTAAGTGTGGGTTTTTTTGTTTTTTAAATTATGTCAATGCAGTTTTTAAGTCTATACCATAGTACTTTGGGGAATCAGCTTCCACCAATAACAAAATTATTGTTTCTGAAATTATGATGCACAGAAGAAAATACAAGTCTCAAAGGTTAAATATGTGTCTAAGGAATATTAGAGAAATTTGGCCTAATATGCAACGAAATATGTGATTCATGACTTTTAGTATATTTTTGCCCTCTTCTTATTTATTTTAACTGTCCATTAGTGACAAATCAGAAAATTTCTGGGAAAAAAAAAAAAAAGAAAGAGCCAACATGATTAAAAAGTGACAAATGTGACTGGATATATAGTTATGAGTATTATGTTCCCTTTGACTAGTGGGAGATCAATACTTTTATATTTTTCTGCAGGGAATACCTAGAAAATCCAGCTGATTAGACACTTTTGCTAATCCTTCCTTTCAGTGGTATTTGCATAACTGTGACCTTTAAAATCCAATAGTTTTCTTTTTTTTTTCCTTTCTTGCACTTGAATGTTTTGCAGTAATTCAAAACATTATTAAAATATGAGAGTCATTTAAGTTTCCTAAACTTTTATATTTATAAGATGCATATAAATATTTCACAGTTGTGCTGTTAGTAACATGCTTGTAATATTCCTGTTCCATTTATTTCATTTTTATGCTAATCATATGAACTCTGTCACCCAGTTTCAGTGACTGACACCTAAAATTAGAATTCCTTGAGTTCTCTCTCTTCTCACTTCCAATTTTTTTTTTTTTTTTTTTTTTTTTTTTGCATTTCACATTTCTTCAAAGATTTGTTTCCTTTTATAAGGAATAATGAAAAAAAGAGTATAGGTCTAATAGGAGTCTTAAGTTTGTAGAGTAAGGCATGGATAAATTTTAAATATTTTACTTGAAAATCAAAATCACAACACCTTCTCTCATTCTACCACACCCTTTTTAATTTTTTATATAAATACTAATAAATAAATAAATAGATAATAAATAAATAAAATAATAAATAAATAAATTTGTCTTAAATTCTAAGTACTGTTTCAGTGTTATTTTTCTGTGCAGCCTGGACTGGTTTTATGCATGGACTCTTTCATTTATTTATTTATTTATTTAAAATATATCGATCTCTACATATATATAGCATATATTAAAAAAAAAAAGAAATTGTAAATACAATATATCTATACTTTCTTACATACATCTTGTACCTCATTTTATAGTTTGGATGGTGTTGAATCTGCTACAGATCATGGAATACATTTTTTTTTTCCTCTCCTCTTCAGTAGTGGTTAAAGTTATTCAAACACTGGGCTTCCTATATTAACAATTGCTAATTAATAAATATTAACTAATAAATTAATAAATAAATATTTTCAGAATTCCACACCTTTTTTCCAGAAGGTTTTTTTTTTCTTATGGGAGCCTCACAAGACTGAGTTAGACTTTAAAGAAAGACACATGGCTGCACTTATTAAAAGTTCAACTATCTGAACATTTCCTCCATCTGCACACTGAAGGGCAGTTCCCTGTGGAACTTGGACTTTTCCAGTCTTCCATAAAGCTGGCTGCAGGACAGATGAAAAACAGTAAAAACGAGGCTTAAAAATCTCTGTAGATTATTTTTTTTCCCTCACAGTTGGGTTGACCATACTGCAGCTTTCACAACCTAGTTTTAATATTCCTAGAGGCACGTGTTACCATCAATAGAGGTGATGTATTTTACATCATTAATCCCTCCCTGAAACCCCATTAAAGTCCATATGAGGTAGTTCCATACTGGCTCTACCAATTCCAAAAGTAACAAATTATTAAACGTTTTACTATTTCCAGGCAGGTTGTGATTAAGATTTCTTTAGCAATAAAATTCCTTGTTAAGGATATTAAAACCCTTCTCTCACAAGGGTAAAACACTGAAAATAGAGAGCTGCTGTGCAAGGTTACAAGAATTAAGTTAAACAAGGAAAGTTAAAAAGGGAGAACAGCACTACTTGAATATCTTTTATAAGGGAAGACAGCTCCAAATTTCATTGCAACTTAAAATGTACTGCACAGAAAGGATTTTGAGGGCTTTGGTCTCAAAGTTTTTGGGGATGTAGCAGAAGAGTTTTACATCAACAAGGTTATTGTGTCAGAGACAGAGTGGTACTTCTGCATTTTGGAAAGGAAATGTAAAATATTACTGCACCTGTGGCAGGGAATCATTTTAGTATGTTAGATTTAATGGTGCCAGCTTTACTGCACTGGAGTATTAAGAGAAACTATGGCCTGATGGCTTATCATTCCACTTTTATTAGCTAATGGCTGATGCTTCCAAACTGTATTCATGTGAAAAAGGGAATAACTTGCTGTTTTTAAGAGTTCATGAGCTTCTGAAATCACTTTAGTGAAATGTTCTCCATAGCTGATCGAATTAGTTACCAAGGCCAGAGTTTATTACCATTAATTATAGCAGCAGCACTCATGAAGGACACCTGTGGGTAATTCCATCATGGTTTCAAGTAGCAGCAGAATATCAATATTCTGTTTATACGTCTGATTTTCTGCTGCTGGGTATGCATGATTAATTAACCTTTGTATCACATAATCTCATTTAATGGATTTAAAACGGGACAACTTCGGGTCATGGGGAATAGACAGCAGTTTCACAGTTCAGAGGCTGTCATTTATAGAATTCAATTAATATGTTAAAATTGGGAAGTAATAGCAAAGAGCCTGCCTTGGGTGAACAGCTTGCCCACTCCTAACACTTGACAGGAGTCTTCTAAAAGTGCTTATCAATAACCTCAAAAAAACCCCAAAAAACTCAGGTGTACTGGACACATCTGATAAATCTTACCTCTCACCTCCACAGGTTGAAACAACAGGTAGTAACCATGCCAAATTCTCGGGTTTATAAAAAATATTTTTGTGTGTCTCTGCCAGCTGGCTGCTTTCCTGACCCTGAGAATGTACAATATTGTTTCCTCAGCCAGAGATCTTGAAGGAACAGGCCGTGAGTCTTCTTTTCTTATGTTTTCTTCATAGTTATTTCTTCATCATTATTTCTTATCATTGCATTCTGTTCCTGACCTGCAGAGCTCTTCATTGCAAATCAGTTCAAGGCACAAAACCCCAAATCCTCTGAATTCCAAATCCAAATACCAAAAACTCCCACCCTCAGGATGGCATCTATATTTATACTACAATCCACGTAATCAGTATTTGTAATACTTCTGCAATAACTATTATGTTTCTTAGAAAGTTAGACTCTATTCTAAACCAACCATAATGTGCCACCTCACTGCAGAACATGGAGCAGATGAGGAAGAAGGAGGAAACCCAAAAGCCACGTGGACTTCTCCATCTTGTCTTCACCTGCTTATCATCCTAAAAACCCCCATATATCTAAAATTCTCACCCTGTAATAAAACTACACACTATTCTACTATCTAATACACATTCTTGAAAACTCTGCTTCATTCCAGAGCCTAAAAGCCCTTTTTCCATGAGCAAAGGTTAAAAACACTGTTTGTCAGAGATCTTAAAATCTCTTGAACACGCAAAGAAATATTTCTCATCATTCCAAACGCCGACACCAAATCTTTTTTAAATTAAAGCATTTGCATTAAAACAATCCTGCTAAAGTGAACAAATGCTATGATATGCGTTGTGGTGGGTTTGGGGTTTTTTGGTTTGTTTTTTTTTTCCCTAGTTTGCATCCACAGCAGAGGTGCTGAGGTAGTTTTGGAGGGGGGTGTGAATTAAAGTGGCTGTGCCTGGCAGTAGCTGAGCTGCACAACACTTTCTGTAGGGTTAATTAACACCTGGGGCTGCAGAAGAACTGCTGGAATTTCAGGCGAGCCTGCTTTGAGGAGATTCTGCCAGCCAGGAGTTATAAACTGAGACAACTCCACTGCTTAAAACCCTCCTTGGAAATGAGGGAAGGGAGTGGGCCCTCTTGTTTTAAAAGGGAAGGATCTGGCTGGAGGAGAAGAATAGTTTTGTACCTGGATATTGCATTTTACAAAGACAAAAACTTGCACAAGGAAGATGGTATAAATATATAAACATTTTTCTCCTCAGAAAGTATTCCTTGCTCTGTTGTACTTTGATACTTTCTCTACACCAGATATGTAGATATACTATGTCACCTCTGTACAAACTTTTTAAAACAGAATTTTTCTCCAGAGCTTAAATATAGAAATAACTCAGTGTTAACTTCAACAGCTGCTGATCAATCAGAAGGTTGATGTCACTGGTATCAATTGTTCTGCACATTGCCATCAGAAAACAGGGTGAAAACAATTTTCTTCTTATTTTGAATTCCTTGAGTTGAAGCATGCACGACAAATGGCATTTTTCTCAGAGATTAATGTAAAGAACAAGCTCTTGATGTTCAGCTCAAACCTGCTGAAATTATCTAAGTACACTCAAGTATTTTCTAATGAAGTCTATTGGTATACTCACGTTTATGCACATTAAAATCTGACAAGTATGCTACTGGAGTTTACACAGATTAGAACATTTTAAAAATTATTTTTCAGTTTGTGATTAGTTTTCTTCTTCTCCCCACACGCTTTTTAGGATTTAAAAAAAAATAAAAATTCTTAAAGTTGTAGAGTAAAACTTCTGACTTGGAACTCCTTGGATACCAATGGTAAACAATTATTTTATTCTGCTTGTTGCATATGAAAATTTTAGTGGCTGAACAGATACAGAAGCATTAAACCACATGAAACTGCTACTATTTCTGATATTTCTTTATTTTTTTTTTTAAATCCTAAATTTTTGTACAGCTTTTTAATAATCTTTCCACTGTGAGACAATTCTTAGCATGTTAACTTTCAGGGAAGCTGTGTGAAGCTTCCTTCTGTCTCTCTGCATGGAGTAAATCTCCTCCCTGTGCTCAAGATGTGCAGGAACACCTTTCACAGTATCAAAAAACAGAACTGAAACCACCTGAGAGGTGGCCAGAATTAGTGTTGGTATCAGTGAACTCTTTTCTTACCATCAAAATTGATTCCAGTGTTTGAATTTATTGCCCAGAGTGCCACCCACAAATTGCTGTGGACCAAGAAAGGATTCTTCTCTGTCGAGCATCACTTGTAAAACCACAACACTGCCATGGGTTTGTCCTAATAGTTTGGTTTTTAAAATTAAAATGTTCCCAGAAATCCCTCTAAGACAGCAGTGTCTCATTCTTCTTAATGGGTTATGAGCAGCACGTTAAATTCTTTAAAAAAAAATCAGAAATTGTGCTGGCGATACATAGTACTTCAGAAAACACAGTTTGTACAAGCTTCAGGAAGGAGAAAATCCTTCTCTTATTGGCTTAATGATGACCATGTGCCTTTTGTTTTTTATTTTCTTTTTCCTAAATGCCTTAGTTTTCTTTTGATGACCTTCCAAATACGATAAATATTCTGTGTTTTGCTTTGCTTTATAATTTTTCAGTGAAATTTAATTAGATATGATGTTTTCATAAGAATAAGATATTCAAAGAAGAAACTGCAAAAAATAAAAATTACAGAATTTCTAAATAGAAATAAAAGAAATAGCATTACTCAATGTCAGTTAGAAGTATGTAATCCTTAGAAGGATGAGTTTGTAATTCTTTTCTGGAAAATAACTCACGTTTCTCTACATTTGAAAAACTCAAATTATAAAAAAAAGATTTAAAATGTATATATTTGACAGCATAATAGAGCATCTTCAAAAGATGCTTGTATTGTGTGACTTGCTGACAAGCTGAAAAATTTGTGGCTGTTGACAGAAAATTGAAAAACCAAAAGGAAAAGCTGATCATGTTGTTGAAAACTCCAAAAATATCACTTTGGTCAGCATGAAGATCCCTTGAGCACTCTGAATCGATGTAGTCCAAATCCAGCAGAACAAAATGCTTAAAAATTCCTCTGATTTAGCTATTCCTGGCCTTGCAACCATCATAACTTTATAAACAAGGAAGGGAAGATGACGGGAAGGAAGCAGCAAAAGCAGATGCTTCAAAATTCTGTTGTGGCTTGATGAAAGTGCTGTAAGAATGAGCTCAATGTCAGGTTTTCCACGAGGGTTTTGTGGGGTGAAATCCCACACTCCAAGAAATTCTGGAGACTGTGGTGAAGCAGATGCCCACTGCCCACCGGAACCCCTTCAGCTGTGCCTTTTGAGTGCTGGAAGCTGCTGATAAAGAATGCATTTGACAGCAAACAGCCCTTTCTGGGCACAGCTGAGAGAATATTGGTCAAAAGAAACAATTTTAATGCCTTTTTAGAAACGACTTTGCAGTGCTGTTGCTAAGAGGCACATTCACAGCCAGATATGGCTGATTAAAATATAGTTAAAAAATGAAACCCACTGCCAGCATCAGGGAAAAACTCCCTGTGCATTTTACTTGACCCAAAGCCTCACTTTTGAGCCCAGCTGCTAACAGAAGAAGACATGAAAGAGGGTAGAAAAGGAAATAAATCAGCAGCTCTTGTCTTACGGATGTGGTGGGTGGAGTGATGATGACTGCAGCCTGTTGTCAAATCTTGGGCTGTCCTGTCATCCACAGAAGTTACTCTTTGTCTCAATTTAGTGAAATTGATTTAAAAAAAAAAAAAAAAAAAAGAATGCATGGAGAAGAAATATGGCTGTGTGGTTATGGCCAGCAGTAGCAGGTGAGAGATCTGTGGTCTTCTGGTGTCACTTCTACAGTTTTTGTTTTTATTCTCCATGCATTTTAAGGAAGCCAAGGCATGAAGGCTAAAAGGAGAAAGATTAAATATTTCTCAGGGTTGCCACAAAGTGAATATAAACTGGGCATTGCAGTGGTATACATATATTCAAAATATAGATTTAATAAAACGACTGAAGAGACTCCTCCCATTTTCTCCCTGTGTTTGCTCCTCATCTTTGCAAAGTGATTTAAGACAAATTCTCATGTTATAAAAGTAAAGGTGGAGTTATTTCAAATGTAGTTCTTCTAAAATTGCAGTGCTCAAAAGCTTAAATTGCTGATGATCACACAAACCCTTCCTGTAACTGAAACTCAAGACTGTGACCCAGTGAAGCAAATATTCTCATTAATTAACAGGTGGAAAGTAGGAAATTGAGGCATGGGAGAGAGTTAAATTTAATCAGGTGACCGTGATATTTAAACTAATTTCAAATTCATCTGCAGAATTCTGCCAGAGGTCTGTGATTAGGTTCAAATAAATCATATCAATTACTTTAGCTGTTACTAGCTATACAGCTAATTAGAGGGAAATAGAGTACACTGCATGTAAAATAGTTCAGCACCATTGCAGAATGGCTTTAAAACCATTTTTTTGTCCTGATGTTAGGTCCATGGAACAGTATAATCACATATCTCTATTTAACCCTGAAGTAAGAGGAGGGATCCACCACTCTCACAGAAGTTTAATTAAAAAGAGTGGGGATTTTAATTCAATGTCAACCTCTGTTATGGGGGCTGACCCTCCACCAGCAGAACATTCTGCTGCACCAGAACGTGGTGTCCAGAATTATTAATGACCACCAACCTAATAATATTTTTTTAAGCTTCAATGACACCATCTTTTTTCTTTTTTTTTTTTTTCTTTTTTTTTCAACACTTGATCAATTCTCCTTTATTAAAAGTGTTATGAAGATGGATAGAAGTTTTTAGGAAAGAACACCAAGCTACCCATTAACATAGAGGATAGTTCTGAATAAAATGAACTCTACGTGGGGCACAGAGTGCTGGAACATGTAAACATGCTCCCAGCAGTGTTACAAATCACTAGTTTTACAAAGTATTAGTACTTTTTTTTGTTGATTTTATAACTAAAGCTGCATTTTTTTTTCCACTTATAGAAAAAGTAGCCTTTTCTAATCTGTTGATGACTATGTAATTTAAATGTTGGTGCATTCATTGCACTATGAGTTGCATGCAGCAATGACTGTTTTTGTGAAGTTTTATAATTTAATTAATAATTTAATTTATAATTTAAAAGGAAATTCACATGTGTTGGAGTTCCAAGCAAATGTGGCCATTTTTATCTGTTTTGATAAATTAGCTTTTTGTAGGCCACAGAATAATTCAGACCAGGAGGACTGAGAGTTCAGGATTCCTTTAATGTGAGGCGTGAACGGGTTTTCAAGCATCCTAAGGACCTTTTTTTGACAAATTATTCCGTATCCAACCAGCAAGTATGACAGAAGCAAAGACAAAACAATTCAAAGAATTATTTTTAAATAATTAAACAGTGTAATTAATATTGTGGAGAAAGTTAAAAATACCCAAACCAGATAGTATTAAGAATATTAAGGATGCTTTCCTGTATATGAAAATATACACTGTGGTTATAGACAGCAGAATAAATCAATATTTCTCTTTAGAAAAACATGAAGAAAGTTGTTCAACTCTTCCAGGACTGCACAGGTGTGGGGACAGTTTTCTGTTATAAAGGTGTACATATAAGAAATTTTTTTTTTTCATGGAATCATAAAATATGCTGAGCTGGAAGGGAACCCACAAGGCCCATCCATTCCAGGTACTGACCCTGCACAGACACCCCACTAATCCCACCCCAGTTTGGGTGGGATCACCCTGAACGTCCCTGGGAGAATCTCCTAAAGTAATTGGATCTCTGGTTGCCTCGAGACTGTGCCCTATCCTTGGAGAGCCTGGTCAGTGCCCAGCACCCTTGGGGGGGATGTTAAAATCCCCCTGAAGTCCCCCCTCAGTCTTACACTGCCCATGAGAGTGTAACTCCATCTTCACATCAGACCAGGGGCATGGACAGGAGCAGAATTCATCACTCAAACGTCTGCACTAAAAAGTACAAACTCTGCTAAAGGCACTCTTGCAACCAAAATTCATGTGGATCAGTTGAGTTAATAAAATGCAGTGAATCAGTAATGTAATGCTGTGGCAATTAAGAAAAATTATATGGAACCTTTTGAGCAGGAAGACAGAGAATTCACTAATTATTTGTGCTGACATGGAATGAATTCTGATTCATATGTATTTTTGTGCTGGAAGTACACTAACATCTAGGAGAATAATAAAATAGAGTTGCCATTTTTTGTTCATATTCTATAATTTTCCTTTTTCTCTGAAGGAGTGGAAACTTCTTTTAGACCTATGACTACAGGTCGATGTTAGGGGAGAGAGCTTGTGGTAGGACACTGCTGCTGCTGCTGCTGTGAATGATAAATTGATTTATTTTATGAGTCCTGCCTGCAAGTTCAGGGTCTAAATCGTGTCTGCAATCTGAATTGTCTGTTAATGAAATCACTGGGAGATCCTAGTGAATGAGAGGGATACATGAGGAGGTATCCAAGATCTTTCTGACTTGAAATGAAAAACTATTATAGTTTGATGAAATGGAGGGACCAGGTTAGTGCCACATTTCCAGGAAAAAGAATAAATACATCACTTTGAACCTGGATTAACCTTTTCATTTTTACCAGCCTAAGAAAATTATATTTTATATTTGAAACAGTAGGCAAGTCATGTTCTTGCTCGGAGGTGAATTTAAAGGGAAAATCAGTATCAGAATAATTAGGAAAATTACCATCATATAACCATCCTTAAATACTTGCTTGACAATAACTGAGATATCTTTAGGGTATTATTAAATCAGTAATATTACAAAGCACATATAGGAACCAAACAGCCCTTAGAGGATCCTTTCCAAATAAACAGATTCATTTTTATGATTGCAAGTCTGTAAAGCTTTCCGAGCTTTGTTGGTTTCCTAAAAAATTGAAACTTCAATAATTTCTATTTCATTTTATTAGCACTCAATAAAGTAATGAAGAAGGGGTTTGAACTGAAATATGTACCTGGGTCTCAGGCTTCAGCTGAAAGCAAGTACATGGAACATTTGACCATTTGTGGAAAATAAAAAAACAACAAAATCTTGGTATCTCTCAACTTGAAGAGGAGGTTTTTGCCTACAGCTATTTTTCCTTTCTTTCTAAACTTGTGATGTACATTTTCTGAGTTGCTACAGATGAGAGCTATATATAAAATGTGTGATATTACTTGTACCAGCCTGTGCTTAGGAGGAAATGCTCTTCATAATGTATTTCAAATATAATTTCTTGTTAGATTTAATTCTTTTTGAAAGACTTCTCAATTATTAAAAGCATTTTCTTTATCGTATAGAAATGAGTAATTTTAATTTCATTTAAAAAAATCTTATCAAGTATTTTCCATGAGAAACTCTTATGAAATCTGCACCAGTTAACGAAGTTGCTCCAATTTCCTTATGAGATACACACTTGTCTTGGTTTGAACAACCAAGGTGTGTGTTAAGAAAGGCAGGAGCCTCCCTTGGAATGGAGAATGCACATCCCCTCCCTCACAGTTGTTATAATTTTGAAATTAAGGGGCTCTCAGGAAAAGATATGGTGACAGGAATAACAGTTCTTTATTAGCGGAATTAAAATTAAAAAATAACGAATGTGTAACATTTAAAAAAACCCAACCCCCCTGACAGAGTCAGGCTCACAGCTGTCCCCTGTGTGTCAGGGGTTGGTGGCAGTGCCATCCCATGGCGGCTGCAGCCCTCCTGCAGTGGCAGATGTGGCTCTGCTGGAGCAGGGATCCTGGAGAAAGGGGGAGATTTCCTCTGAAGGTGCAGTGGGGAGAGCTGGGGCTGGTGTTCCTCTGGGAATGCAGTGGGAAAGGATCCTTGGTGTTCCCAAACCCAGATTGGATCCAGGTGGGAATGTTTGGTGTTCCCAAATCCCAGATTGGATCCAAGTAGGAATGTTTGGTGTTCCCATGGCCAGATTGGATCCTGGTGGAATGTTTGGTGTTCCCAGTCCCAGATTGGATCCAGTAGGAATGTTTGGTGTTCCCAATCCCAGATTGGGTCCAGGTAGGAATGTTTGGTGTTCCCAGATTAGATCCAGGGAGGAATGTTTGGTGTTCCCAATCCCAGATTGGATCCAGGGAGGAATGTTTGTCTCCTGCCCTGGCTGCAGCATCTCCCAATGTGCTGAGGTGAGTTTCTCAGTGACACTCCCTGTCCCATCAGCAGCAGATCTGTGCCTGGAGGGAGGATGGGTGTGGCAGAGATAAAGCAAACTGCCCCAGCTGGTTTTTAACAGGTCTGCCATGAACAGAGGGTTCCCCCAGCCCACCCCAGTTCCAACAGATGGTGACAGAATACACGGTTGTGGCCACATTTTGCACTGATACCCACGACAACCACATTTAAAGGGATGGATTTTTAAATCATAAGTGAACATTTGCCTGGCACGACTTGGCAGTGCCGCTGACATATTTTGTGAGGAATTTCCCTTGTGTTTCACTGAACACACTTCTGTCACAGGATGCCAGAGAAGTTTTGTAGTGTTTATTCCAATTTATTCCACCCTTTTAGGTCACCTAAGAGTGGAGTCACCAAAGAATGCTCAGAAAGTGTGCTCCTAACAGAGCACCCTCCTCTCATTCCAGCCAGGCAGTCCGCAGCAGCACCAGGAAGGAGAACATTTCTGCACCTAAGTTTGAACTCTCATAGAAATCTCAGCAGTGTGTGCCACGTGGCACTGGAAGAACACTGCAGTCTTCTCTGAGCATTTCCTCTCCCCACCAGCCACAGATAAACATTTGCAAAGCTGTGCCCTAGCATCAAAAGAAAGGGCTAGTTTAGACAAAGGTGCTGGATCTGGAAGAAATGACAAACATATGTGCTCAGAAGACTCGAGTCAGGTGCATTTTCATGACCTTTGAATGATTTATGATCTTAGAAAGCACTTGGGAGATCAGTCTTTAAATTAAAACCTTAAGTGTGTTTAGAAACTTGGTTGCTTTTCATTCCATACCAGTTTAGGCATAAATATATTTTTTTTTTTGAGAAGATTAACTCCCCCACCCACCCCCCAAATTGTACTTAGAGTAATGCTTTCTTAGTTTACTTTAGGAAAAATGTGGTCAAGACTTTGTTAGTTCTGGATAAATCTTTTCTTCTCAGAAATGTTTTCTCCTGATTACATTACTTGCTCACCACCACCAGCAGCTTTCAGAAAATTATCTTCTGACCTTTATATGTTGAAGTTTGGTAATGAAAAGGAGATAAAATGATTAAAATTGTTATTATGGTATTTTTTTAAAAGACAACAAATGTGTAACCAGTTAAATAACCATCTAACAAAGTAAATAAAGATATTTTTGAAAATTTACATTAATATCAGATGCAGATTTATAAATACACAAATAATTGACTAAATAATTTATCTCCAGCATCTGCATGCTCAACACCTGCTGAAATCACATTATTTATTTTAAATACATTTTAACACTTAAAGGATGTTTGTATGGACAAATTTTTTTTGGATATGTTTCTATTCTCTACATCTATTTTAAGTAAAGAAATTTTCTTGCAAATATTTCTTGCAATTTTTCCAAGATTAATGATTAGCCATGTTTTTCATAAACTTTAAAATTTAATGTAAAATCAAGAGCAAAATTCTTATTCAACTGGTCTCAAAAAGCTGCAGATTAAATAAACTTTTATTTATGAAGAGTATTTTATTTTATTTTTTTAAAGTCACAATGAAGTAGGAGTTTTTAAGCACCACATGAGAAAAAGCATTGGACAAAATTACTGGGAGGTTCTTCATAAAAAGTTATTCATAAATTGCAAAGAACCTGAAAATCCAGGCCATTTGAAAGGGAAACTGTATCTATATGCTGATGCTGAGGTATCAGTGGATTACCATAGTTCTCTAAATAATTCTGGGTTTTGTTACCATTTTTTTTTTTTTTAAGTGTATAGGATTAAATTATGCTAAAATGCATGTTGCATGTCCACACTTTGACTATTAGTCATTTAATAAGTTTATGGTTATTAGGAAAAAAAGAGATAATAGTTAATTACTTTTTCCCCATCCTCTTAGCTGTCTTCATGAAAATAAATTAGGTCTTTAAAGACCATGTTATCAACAAGCTCTGTGTCTCTCTGATTATAAGTAGGCAAATAAAGTTCTAATTAAAAAAAAAAAAAAAACAAACAGTGGAAGATGCAACAGGTTAAAAACCTGAGAGCTTCCTGTTAATTTAAACTTTTTGTTAAGTTTCTTTAGGCTTGGAGTTCTACCTTGGTCTTCCTTTAAGAGCCCTGTTTTCTTTAAATGATGTTTCTACACAGAAGTGTAGCAAAACTTACTTTAAATATTAAAGTATGTAATACTTAAATACCTTGAAGTACTTAACGTTAAAATATTTCAACTTTAAAATATTTAAAATACTATTTTGAATATTTTTTATTTTTATTTTTATTTTACCTGGGTTATTTTTCTGGGAGGTTTTTCCATGTTTACGTGGATCAGCTGTGGTAAGAAAAATGTCTTGTCACTATGAGAAACTGGGAGAGGTCATCAAAACTCCATGCTTGGAGTTTTCCAGGATTAAGCTGGGAACAGCCTGAACAACATTCTCTGACCTGAAGCTGGGTCCTGGCCTGTGGAAAACTCTGTCACTGACAAATTTTGACAATATCTACATATTGTAACTAATATCTAAAAGGGCTCTGAAAAATTATTTATTATCTATTGTGATGAATAACCATTACCCTCATCAGAAATCACTACTTGAATAAGATGAATAAGACAATAAAACATATTTTAAAGATAACCACTGAAACCAATTTATTTTCTTTCTGTGAGTTCCATGATAGCCAAGACTTTGGCAGCTTGCAAGGTTTGGCAAAGCAACACACAGCACATTATTACAGAAGAATTATTCCATTAAAAGTTAAATAGACAGAGCACGGGGAGAGAAAGGATGAAAAAGAGAGGAAGGAATAACTTTCTCATTAAAAAAAGTATTTAATTATGCAACTACAGCCTGAAAAATTGCTGTGCTTCAATTTTGTAAAGGTGTTAGCCATCATTATCTTAACATCTTGCATTAGAAATTAGTACAGGGATATTACACGCCCCAAATGAAATAATATTTAGAGCCTAAATAAAGCTTTGTTAACAGAGCAGAGGGTACTGCCTTGCTGTGTGTTGCTACATCTCAATTTATAATCAAAGAGAGTTTTAAATTAGATTAGGACACTATTTATACTTGTTAAATATCAATAAATTATTGAATAAATAATGATGAGCTTAATAAGAGGAAACACTGAATCTAATACACCTGAATTAATGTCAAATACAGAAACCCCATTCATAATAGATTTTTATTTAAATAATACATCTTTATCAAATTATTTTAAGGACTAGTACTCTAGATAATTCAGCTATTAAACATAAGGTTATTAAAAGATATTTACTCATACATATAACTGGATGTAAGTGGGTATGTTATAAATCACTATGACTTTGATTTTCCAGGTTGAACTAAAAAAGAATTAGAATTATGACCTCAACTGTCACTTGAATTGAGGTGTATGGTAAATGTTATCTAATTTCACCAGCTTTTTAATTGTGTCAAATTTGTATAATAAAACTCGGAGCAGGGATAAATCTGAATTATGCTGAACTGAATCAGTTTCAGCTGTGTTTGGTGAGGAATTTGGTCCTTCCACTTGGATTCAAGGTGCTCCAAGCCTAGCAGGTTTAATTAATTACAATACAAGGAAAGAGTTTAAGTTGTGAATCTTTAGTTTTCTAGAAAAAAACTAAGCTTGTCAAACTGAGCATGTCCTTTAGCAGAGTTTTAGATCACTCAGTACCTCCAACAGAAGCAAAAACACATTTTGTGCCTAAACTAAGTGAAGTGAGGTGTCCTAAGTTTGTCCCTTTTGTTTCAAATTTAATAATTCAGTGGTGTGTGGCATGGAGGAGTGAGCCTAACAAATATTAATCAAGAGAAAGACAATAACTGGCAAAGAGAAAGTCCTGAAAGTGGCTGTCCTCCTGACTTAACATTTCTAACTCTTCTTTTGTCATTCTTTCTTCATTATTATATATATTCTTCCAATAAGAATTTTTTTTTAATTGACTATTACACATGCATCTTTAATGTCCATATCAATTCAGTGAGTCACCTCAATCTCAGATTCAGTACTGAAATATTTATTTTATTGTCGTCTTTTTGGTGTTAACAGAGAGAAGATATTATATAGGGCTGCAGGGTAAAAAGTTCAAATGGTGTAATTATGTTAAACATTTTTAAAACATTTTTAAAGCTGGAGAGATAAATTTATTTAGAACATACAAGTGATTAATGTTCCTCTTTCCCTGGATTGTAGAGCAGAGATCATCAAAGCAGCAGATAAAGGGAGGTAGTTCTACTAGTTAAATACACAGTATTTTCCCCAAATCATTTTTATGAGACCAGAAGCATAATAGCATAAAATATTCCTTTTCTTTGTACTTTGCAAAAGTGCCACTTTTGATTTCTTGTCACTAAGTTGGAACATTGCATAGGCCATGCAATTCCCTTAGTCCTGAAGGATATTTCTGTTGGTTTTGGTCTTTGTTTTCTTTTTTTTTAATCAGGCTCTGAATAATAAAGGTTCTCATTTTGAAAAACGATCATTATTTGTCATCGTTATTTTCTTCTGATTAAAGTGAACATGATCTAAATATTCATGACACTCATTTGACAGAGTGCACCTAAAAACATGTAGCTCTAAACTATGATAGATTTATCTTTATTAATTGCTTAGAGGTAATTAGAATTGATATATGTAGAAGTAGTCTCACATACACCCTAGCTGCTGTAATGGAAGTTTATATATTTTTTAAGCATGATTGAACAAGAGTAAAATAAATTAAAGACTTAATCACTCTGATATTCAATCCAATCCTGCCCGTTTCATATCTCAAAAAATCTTAAGAATAGCAAAATTAATTTATTGGCATTTGACAGAAATGTTTCTGGGAGTGAGAACTCTTCCTCTGCATGTGGTATTAGACATTTTTTGCTTTGATTATGGTGAACTGCAGCTGAATAGAACTATGCTGCCCTTAATGCTGATCATTTAATTTCTTGTAGTGATCATGTGAGTTTTGCACACCCCCTATTCCTGTATCTGGAACCTGTTGCTGTCAGAGTGACCTTAGTAAAAGTTAATTTTTATTGCAAACTGGAATTTTTTTTTTTTTTTTTTTTTTGCTAGAAAGAAGACTCCAGCCATTGTATGTCCAAAAAAAATTCATGGGATGTCATGCTGTCAGCAGCTGTAATCTGAACAGTAGAAAAAAACTAGGTGCCTATAGATTTTTTTCCCATGATTTTATTACAAAATGCTTAAAATCTTGTAAACCCTTGATACATTTTGATTAAATTTATTTAATTTTAAGTAGATTTAAGTATGTGTGTGCATGACAAGTATTGAGTTCCACTTTTCCAGCACTTTTGATCAGTGGCTCTGATCATGAAATCTCCAGTATTTGATCTGATGACATCATCAGGGCTTTGAGAAAAAGTGACTCGCTAATCTATCCCACAAAATTAATTTAATAAAGCAAATTTTAAAAATTAACAAAAAAAAAAAAAAAAAAAAAAAAAAAAAAAAAAAAAAAAAAAAAAAACCAAGCAAAACGAGCAAACAAAAAAACCTTACCTAAACCGCAGAATGACCCACAAAACCTCCCACATTTAAAAACATCAAATCTGAAACTGCTTTCAAGGGCTTGTATGGGCTTTCAATGTCTGAGTGTAGGTTTTAGAAAAACTGACTTTGTAAATAGAGGATGCAATTAAAGAAACAGAAATAGTAAAAATTGGTTTTTTTTTTTTTTTAAAAAAACAAAAGAGTTCTGTGGCTAGGAGGATGCTTGAGAAAATTCTCACTTTTGTGCTCTGCCTTATCAGTTCAACTTTCTTCTTGTGTCTTGTGTGTAATATATTATTTTTTTAATCTGTATTTCATATTTTAACATCTCAGAAACTTCCAGGTTTCTTCTATTCAACTCCAAAAGTTGTGTTCAGTCCTCTTTAGCAGTCCCTTTGCTACACTCACTCTCAAAGGAGCTGCTTTGAAATGAAGAGAGGAAAGGAGCAAAAAAAAAGAAAAAGGTACTAAAAATGAAGGAGCTACACTATAAACTACAAATAAGCAGATGTAGCCTGTACAGTGAAGTTTTTATTTCTTTTCCATGTTAAAATCAAGTTTTTCCTTGTCTTTATGGGTTCCTTGCTAACTGTTTTGTGTCCTGCTGCAGGATGCTCACGTTCACTCCTCTCAAAACTCTCCTACATTATCTACAGAAGTAAAGTTATCCCAGAGAGTTTTACCAGGAATAAATCAGACTGGAGGGATTACTTCTCTAGTCCTGATGGCTGGTTTTTTTGTGTGCAATGAGTCCAGAGTACAGCCAAAACTCCTTCAGAGAGTTATATAGCAAGTGAGGGCTTGGCTCAAGCCTCTTTCCTGAAATGTGCTGAGTAAACTTGTTTATTTTCTTTCTTTGTTTTTACTGTCCTAAAAACTTATTACATGAGATGCATGTTTTGCATAGAAAAAGTGTCTATATCTTGGCCACGGGAAGAAGAAATCATAATTTCAATGTACCATTTCTTTACATATTTTCAAAACACTTTTCCATATCATGATCTTTGCACGTTCATATGACAGAGTGTTTATCACTTTCATCAAGCAGGTATTTGTGCTGCCTGTAAATTATGGGACTAGGACAAAAAAAAAAAAAAAAAAAAAAAAAAAAAAGAAAATAGAATGTAACTAAACCAGAAATTAACACATTCTTTTTAGAGAAACATTTTTTGGGAAAGCAAAGCATTGGGTTATAGGTGGATCTGTTTGTTGAAAGAATCCTGGAACCCTGGAATCTTGGAACTATTTCTCCCTTCCTTCAGAAAGATGGGGTTTACTGCATTCCAGTCTCTACATGGAGGGGAGAACAGAAGATTCATAGATGGAAGATGGAGCAAAAAAAGGCCCCAACCAAACTTGCTAAAAGTCACTAACCTTATTATAAAAAATAGACATTTGGCACAGAGATCTGCATAATTTCCCCTATATAAAAATCAAAATAGAAAGATGGAGAAAGGGAAGATGGAGAAAAATGAAAGTGAGATGAAATAAGAGAGTAAAGGGGGTATCACCAGTCCCATTTCGAGTATTGGCCCAGCTGACAGCAGGTCCAGGTCCTGAGAGAGACACCCAGGCTTCTCTCACAGGTAAATTTTCTCCTCTTTAGGATTAGGATTCTTGCTTTTCATGAGACTCATGAAAAGGATTTAGCATTGCAGTCCAGTCTTCTGGACCTTTTTGGAAAAGGGTCAGGGTGTTTGAGGGGTTTTTTTATGTAGTCAGTTTGGCAAGGGAATGTCTGGATCCCTCCCCAGGGAATTCTTTGTGTCTGACAACATGTTATGGGTCATGTAATCTTTTCTCATGGAGAGTTTCGAAAAAGGGATCTCAGGTTGTTTTGGGGTCCCTGGGGGTCTCAATCCCCCTCTGTTGGTGTTGCCTCCCTCATCCCTTGGGCCTGCAGAGGAAAAGGGGCACCAGAATGGTGCTGTCCGACCTTTCCAGCCACATCCAGTTTAACTTGACCAGTTTCATGGTCACCAATGCTTGAGGATCAGCAGAGATTTTAACTCCTCACTGCCCAGGCTTCAACAGCCCTCAAGCTCTGCATCACTTTCTCCTGGACCTGCTCCAAGTCACACATACCAGCATCCCAGAGTGTATTAATATTATTGTTTAGTATTAAATTTAACAGTGGTCAGTTGGAAAAAAAAACCGAAAAAAAACCACCCTTCTGACCATTTGGCTTTTGGCACTTCTTGGAGGATATAATCTAGGTTATGATATTGAAAATGCAGGGGTGTGGATCTCTCTCTCTCTCTCTCTCTCTCTCTCTCTCTCTCTATATATATATATATATATATATACACACATAAATAAAATTTCTTAATTAATTAATTAATTAATTTATTTCAATTACATCTTTTTAACTTTTTGGAACTACTTTTGAAAAAAGGATGGTTAAAAATTTCAGAAAAATACCATTCCCTCTTCTAATTATATGTCTGGGATTTTTTTTAGAATTTTAGGTGTGTGTTCTGAACACTTTGGAAAAAAACTCTACCATAGGAGGAAAAATTGCCCCAAATAATTTACAAAATGCAGCTCTTGGTTCTTCCATGTTATAAGAAAACTTAGTGGAGCAAAAGAGCTGGATATTTTATCAGATTTTCAAATAGACAAGATGCAAGCCATGCAACCAGTTGACCTTTTTCTGCTTTCAAAGATAAATAACACCAGAAAAGAAAATAAAGAGCACACTTATACAGCTCTACATAAAGACACAAGAATGGATTCCATGCTTTGTCCACTCAAAAAAATGAAATTTCCAAATTAACAGCCTGTCCCCCCCTCCCCCTGCCACCCACCTATTGCAAATTACATAATTGTTCATGGAATTTGCAATTAATTGCTAATTATTACTGGGTAGCTTAAGCACTAACTGAAATTTACATCTGTAACATGTAAGTTACAGATGCAGAATCAGAACACACTAAATCAAAAAGAGATCTTACGTAGGGAAAAACAAAATCCAACAAAACTTTGTTAAGCAAACAACCCACAAAAAAATTTTTGAAAGTGGGGTCCTCAAGAGTGTTTGGTTTGGGGGATTTATTTTTGGTTGGTGGTTTTTAGTTTGCTTGTTTTCAGGGGTTTGGGGTTTTTTGTTGTTTGGTTGGTTTTGGGGGGTTTTGTTTGTTTGTTGGTTTTTCTGTTTGTTTTTGTTTAGTTTGGTTTGGTGGTTTGGTCTTGGTTTCATAGTTTGCTTTTTTTTTGTTGTTTTTTTTTGTTTTGTTTTTTTTTTTTTTTTGGTGGTTAATTCCTCTAAATGTCCTAAGTATGACAATTAAGCTGTATAAAAGTGTCTACAGTTCTGCTACAAGAGATGCTGCATTTATTTAAATGATAGGATCACCGAGGAAAAGACCTCAGGAAACACATTATCCCCCTTCAGATTCTGAAAGAACAGACTCGTGCTGTTCCTTACAATTGAAAGTGGAGGGAGGCATTTTACTAAGTCACCATGAAAAAAACAAATCCTAAGTAGTACCTCTACAATTTGGATACACATTTTTTTTTTTTTCCCATTACTCATAGGAAGAATGTCTTCTGAGGCAGCACTGAAAGCTCCACATAATGAAAAAACATCCTCAGCCTGGAATGGAGCTAAATTAACTTAGATTATGAGAGAAACTGAACTTTATCAGAAAAAAGGTCCATCTTCTGCCATTAGCTGAGCTGGTAAAAGCAAAATTACAGTGATTTGCTGATTGCTATGCTTGAAATTTAGTTTTTCACTACTTACTTCCTAGAACTTGGATTGCTTTTGCTTCGAACTCAGAATGTTCTTGAAATCTGTGAATCTGTGATTTCCTCCTGAAGTGAGACAAGTTTGCAAGATGTATTTCTGCTCTCCCCTGAAACTGAATTTCTCCCTGCAGAAATCAGACATCACTTTGGTTGGCAGATTCGCTCCCCATAAAACTGTGACTGAGTGACTGAGAGGCCACACGAAGTCATCTCTAGTTGTTATTAATTGGTTCACCTCTGTTTTCCTTTCATTTGCTGCCTCTTCCTGTGCTTGAAAATAATAGATAAGAAGCCTAACAGGTACATGCATAAAATAAATACTAATGCTATCCTCCTGAGGCTATTCTCTCTTCTGTCTAGAAGAAAACAGAGTGTCTATTTGAATCACCTCTCTTTAGTGCTCTAGACAAAGTTGTTCATGAGAAAAAAACCTCCAAACCTGTAACTAATTAAATATGCCCATACTTAACTTTGATTTTTTTTAAAAATTAAAAGTCTATGACTGAATCTTCAGGTTTGCGCTTTCAGAAAACATATTTGACTTACATTTGCAGGATTTAAGGGGGAAATACTCTGCAGCAGTACATTTGCATAACATGTGCATTGAAAAATCTTCATAAAACAAAATAGATGTCTATCTAACCAGACAAATTTTCGAAACAAAGATTTGGCTAAACTTCTTTGCAAGTGCTATGCTTTTGTTGCCCACAATTGCTTGCTTTTTTGAGGGGGGAAGGGCAGGGGAAAATGCATTAAAAGGAGTGGAGATTTTACTGTAAAGATTTTAATTAGATTAAGAAGCTCATTAAATAATTACTATTATTATTATTGTTACAATTATGCTGATGCCCCAGATTATGTGCAATGAGGATTCTTATGCAATAATAATAATAATAATAATAATAATAATAATAATAATAATAATAATAATGCACATTTACTATTTCCTACCCTCCCAGTTTTGTGATGCTTCATTTCCCCTCTAAGGTGACTTGGGTATCAGGCGGAAGATTTTTGGGAGTGTGGTGCATTGCTGTTCTGAGGCTGTTGCCAAAACTGCTTGATGCTGATGGTCCTTCTTTCCCTCCTCACTGCTTTAGGTAATTTTTTATATAGTCATTGACACAGACCACACCTTGCTCTTCCTTCCCTGGTTTTCTGTTCTGCTTTTCTACCAAATTTGCTCTTCTGGATGTGTTTCCTGTTTGCTCAGTGCTTGCTGTCCACAAAAATTATTTTGGCCACCTCCAAAAAAGCTGCTGGGTGAGGAATGGGAGCCCAAAGCCCCTGTGCTGGGCTGAGCCCCAGCGTGGGCAGCAGAGCAGGGGGATTGTTCCCCTCTGCCCCTCAGCTGAGAGCACACCTGCAGAGCTGCCCCAGCCCTGGGGCCAGCACAGGGAGGAGCTGGAGCTGCTGCAGCCAGCACAGAGCAGGCTCCAGGATGAGCAGAGGGCTGGAGCAGCTCTGCTGGCAGCAAAGGCTGGCACAGCTGCCGTTGCTCAGCCTGCAAAGGAGAAGCTCTGCCCTGACCTCAGGGTGGCCTTGCAGGGCCTGAAGGAGCTGCAGGAAAGATGGAGAGACACAATTGACAAGGGACAGCACCCAGGGAATGGCTGCCAGTGGCACAGGGCAGGGCTGGATGGCAGATTGGGCAGGAATTGTTCCCTGCCTGCAGGCTGGGCAGGCCCTGGCACAGGGTGCCCAGAGCAGCTGGGGCTGCCCCTGCATCCCTGGCAGTGTCCCAGGCCAGGCTGGACATTGGGAGCACCTGGCACAGTGGGATTGGATCTTTAACATCCCTTACAACCCCAGCCTTTCTATACCTCTGTGATTCCCTGAGCAGTGTTTGACCATACAAGAACTATTTATTACCTTGTCATCTGGCATCAGTCCATCCCTGAAATTTTTATGCACCTGCCATCACCTTAAACCTGTACTTCACTACACCGGGTTATTTTCAGATACGCATTGTGCTGAGCCACACAAGTGTAGATAGGCAGAGAAAAGCTGAAGCACTTTAAAGATGAAATAACTGTGGATAAATGCTCTTACTAACCAGAACAACTCTCTAAGCACTAGATTTGTCCAGCTACAGCCTGAAACACATTGAGGTGTGTGTTAATGTCAAGGTACGGCCCGTTAAAAGAAACATCAGCACCATCGTTACTGGACCATGAGATTGCACAATCTGTATAAATATCTGTACATTTGCTCACAGATGTTTTTGCCCTAAATAATTATTCATGAGAAGCTACATTTGAGCAGATATTTTTCTTATTAAGGTCATTTGGTGTACAGAGGGGCAGCTCTGAGCCCTGGGTTCTGGTGGGCAAGGAGAGGAGCTGAGGGAATGGCCTGAAGTTGGATTAAAGGGAAAAATTCTTCCTGGACACTGCCCAGGCTCCCCAGGGAATGGGCACAACCCTGAGGATGCCAGAGCTCCAGGATCTTTTTTTAAATGCTCCCAGGGATGCAAGGCCAGGGGTCAAGACTGGATGATCGCTGTGGGTCCCTTCCATCTCAGGATATTCCATGGTTCTGTATTCTTTCTTTATTTTTTAATGACTTTTCTCCCCTGGAGATAATTCCATTGTGTTACAAGGGGAACCATGCAAATCTGTCTCTTACTACTTAAGGAAGTAATTAATGAAACAAAAATGCTTGTCAAAGCGAGGGTGTTCAGATAGTTTACAAATATTTGTTTTTGAAGTGAAACCATGCTAATCTGAACAAAATATGCATGCAGGTTTGTAAGATTATCAAACCACAACTGCAGATTTTGTGAAATAATAGAAGTTCTATATTCAAATAGTACCTTAATATTCAGATTATATGGGCATGAGGGTATTTGGAAGTTTTATACCTATAGTTTCTGTACGGAAATAATAAGAAATGGGAAATTGGTGTAGATTTGTCAAAGAAATTAATCTTTGTGGTAATACTCAACATCTGGGCAGGTGCCATGGGCAATACCATTTCACTTAACAATAACCTGAAGGTTGCAAGAATCCCAAATATTCTTGAGGTAAGGATAACCTACTGCAAAACCAGCTTGGATGTGTAATATTTCTTGCTTTATTTTTCACTACAAGACTAATAGATCAATTGGTGCGACAGTAAGTAAAACTCTATATTCCTGATAAAAGATGCCAGAGAATTTGTTTAAATCTTGAATCTCTCAGTAATTCTGCAGCTGCTTTACTCTGAAATGTCATGTGCAATCAGCAAAGCATATATTTATCTATGAATTCAAGTTTCATCTAATTACACACCAGCCCTTCTTGAATAGTAAAAAGGACACTGTTTCAATGCTTGAAAAGAATTGATTTATGCTTTCAATTAAAAATAATTATTTCAAACCAGCTTTGATACTGCAGGCTGTATGTGTGTGCCCACTACAAATGAACAGATCTTTAAATGTTGCATCTTGGCTGTTTGAAATATTTTGCTTTTTCCAACTACGAGAACAATCTGTTTTATCACTAAAATAATGCTGAAGTTTACAGTGCTCAGAGTTTCTCTTGCATAAATCTTAACAGCATGTAAAAACACCAGTTCAGGGAGAATTTATTAAATTGCAGCAGAATTTTAAGTAAAATTAATTTAACTGTCACTCAAAATGTTTGTGGCTCCAGTGTTTTATTAGATAAAATGTCTGTCAAAATATTGAAAATGTTAACAATCCAGCACACTTAGCATATTACAAATAATTACCACTTATTTCTTTAAATATCCTCTAATCCTTGATTTCTGGTTTGCTTGGTTTTATCTTTTTGTGTTTCTTTTTTTTGTTTTTTTGTCTCTTTTCTGTTTCTGTGGAAAGCCAGTTGTGACACAAATGTAGATTTCCTTAATATAAGAACCTGTCAAAAGTGTCATGCTCTACTTTGTTACATATAGTATAAAAATCACTGATTCACACACTATAGAATTTATTTGTGGCCTTGTAGAAGATTTCAGTGTTTTTTTGGAATCCAGCATTACTGATAAAGGGGATGGTCCTGATTGTAATGTTACTAGGTGGAGTTTTAAGGATGAGAAGAGCTGGCTGTGGTTGGCAAATATTTTTAATCTTTTTTTATTTATTTTTTTTTTTTAATTTGCTTCAGGTTTTATTTATTTTTAAATAGATTAGGGTTGTCAGAAAAAGCTAAAAATGGTTTGCAGCATATAAAGGCACTCGTCTAAAAAAACAAAGTTTCTTTAATATTTTTCAAGAAAGACCAAATGAGAAAGGCAAAAAATAGCACACTTCCCACTTCTCATTATAGAAAAACTATGCATAGGACTGCAGTTACTTCTCAAGGAGATTTATTTTAAACAACACTAATGACTTTGTACTTGTAAGTCATATATTTAGAACAACTTCTGTTATTCTCTGTGAAGTGCTTTCCTTTCTTTCTCTCATGAACTTGCCCCACATCTCTTTATCTGATTTTGGTTCCTCAGTGGATGAAGTTTTTTATGCCATCTCTTCTCCTACACTGAAGCTACCAGCAAAAGAATAGAAAACTCGAGTGTCTGGGGTTTTTTGTGTTTGGCCTGTTAGAATTTAAATATATGTAAACAGCTAAGCAGTTGTCAACTTTGTCATAATCCCCACAATGTTCTTCAGGTTTAAATTTTAACCCATTTCACCACTAAGTGAGAGAATTTATGGGGAGCTCTGCAGCAATAAAATTCTTCCTGTGATGCTCAAAGAGCAGTATAGGGTGAATAGAATACAGAATAAAATAACAATTGCTGAAAAAAAAGTCAATATACTGCTGTGGTGCCAATGTTCTTCTCTCACCATCACACCTATTCAGGCTGTAGAATTTCACAGCAATTGTTTTAATAATTCGGTTTGTACATTAGTTTCCTGCTAAAAAATACAATAATTAAAATTAAAAAAAAAAAAATTTTAAAAATTACAGAATCCCAGGAAAGGTCAGGCTGGAAAAGCCCCCAGTGGATTATCTGGTGTCAACTCCCTGCTCCAGCAGGACCACCCCAGAACAGGGATGAGCTCCTCTCTCAGCTGTGCCTCCTCTTAAGGCTGAGACAGCCCCAAGGTTCTGATTGTCTGTCTCCAGCCCACTAAGACTTGAATAAAGTGTTGATTAGATGAATATTTTCCTTCAGGTGAGAGAATACTAAAATTTCTGGTGCCTCGACAAGACAAGGTAATAATATTTTATGAATATGCTGTTTGTTGGCAAGGGTTTGAACCCAAGGTCTTGATTTTGCGTCCCGGGGTAATGCTAATGTCAGCTAGCATGGCAGGTAGGTTTTGGCCCTGATACATATCAATAAGGCTAAATTCTTAGAAAATTAGGTAGAAAAACAAATTTGTGTGTGTACATTGACACATTGCTGCAGCAGGACTATTGAATTTAATAAACTTTTGTAAAAACTCTAAGATAATGTCCTTTCCTCCATGTAGAAATTGCTTCTAGAGTAGATAAATTAGGACCATACAGATTCTGTGCTGATTAATTTCAAGGTTTTTGTAAAGATATTTGCCAGTGATTAAAGAGAAACCCCTTTTTCTCTAGACCTATCATTATGAACCAGGAATGGCTGAATTTTTTTCCATCCATAGTGAATTCTCCAGAGGAATTCTCTTAGTTTTGCCAAATAAAATTTGTCACAGCATCAAAAGCAGGTTGGATTGACAAAGTCAGTCTCAATTCAGTTTTGCTTCTTTATGAGCATCTTTGGATTTTTTAAGTAGAAGAGTATTTATAGATATTTACACTATTGATAGTGGAAGGTGTCCCTGCCCACAGCAGGGGATGGATCAAGATGATCTTTAAGGTCCTTTCCAAACCAATCCATCCTGTGACTGATTTTGGGTAGTGCCAAAATGAACCTGAATGCTTAAAGAATTTTTCTTGTCTGCCTTAAACATTTTTTTTTGCACCGGTTTTTGTGAACTACTCTCATTGTAATGAACAATGAACATTATTGAGTGACAACACTGAGATTATAATACTTGTTACTTATGATTCTAATCTGAATTTCTTTTTTTTTTTTTTTGTTTCCCACCTCAACAGACAGGAAAACAGGTGAAAATGTCAATGTGGTTGCAGAGGAGGTGAGTAGAGAATACAAACAAAACCAGTGAAAAGACAGAGAGACATCATCCACCTGCAGAAAACCAAAATAAATGGAGCATGCTGGTTTACAAAAGAGGCTTTATTTTTCTGTGGGGCAGTAATGAAGCAGGTAACACATCTTTATCAGCTAGTTTAACACACAGAGCACCTAGTCCAACCCCTGGTGGAAATGTCTTGAGCAGTGTCAAACCTATTTCCCTGCTGCACTCTCCAAGAATATATTGCTACTTCTGTGAGGTCTCAGGCTTAGAAGAGAAGGATCATAAAGTGAATAAGAGAATAATAATAATAATAATAATAATAATAATAATAATAATAATAATAATAATGAATAATTATAATAATAATAAATAATCCTGTATCTGATTAGAGTGAAATGAGCAGAAAAAAATGTTCTAGAGTCAGAATTTTTGGGGTTTTTTTTAAGATTTGCTGGGGTGAGATAGTTGACCTTTTTCCTTTTTCTTTTTTTTTTTTTCTGCTAGTCATAATGTTTTATCTGTATCAACTTAAGATGTTTTTCTTCAATCACTACAAGAAAGGTCAATTATGGTAGAAAATGGAAAAAAACATCAATAAAGTGCAGTGGCCTGCAGAAATCAGTCCAAACTATCTCAGAAATGAAGAATGAACTTCCTCTGCTGAGTTTCAGCATCTTGATTGAACTTGGAAGGCACTTCAGTTAAAGACACAAAAGAAAAAATTGGGGTACCCATCTAAATTTTCTTTAGAAATACTATCTAATGTTTGTTTAAACAAAAACCCCTAGTGACAGAAAGTCTACACCCTCTTAATACGATCAGGCACCATTAAAATCTCATGATTTTCTTCCAGTTGTGCTATAGGAATTCCTATTTACAAACAAAACCTAAAAAATAAATGAAGAAAAAAACATGTCAGTATCATTTTTAGTTTGTGACTCTTTGAACTCCAACAAGTGGAATCTGTAAAATGGAAGAAGATTGAGGTTGGACAAGGAAAAAGTACCTGTGAAGGTCAGAAAATTATGTAGGACACGACTGAGCAGAGCTTTTCCAGAAATCCTGACTTTATTTCAGCACAAAGAGGACCAGACCAGCATGGGAGGAGTGAACACATGGCTCATTTCTAATGCAGAGCATAAAATCAAGGTAAGGAACCTCCTGTGGCATCAGCTATCTTTAGACAAGTACTCCTGGTACTAAATGTTACATCTTCCAAGCATGGGCATGGAACATCTAAAAGAAGCTGCTCAGAGTATTGGACTTGGACAGGGATTTATTACTTTTTTTTTCCCTGCTATTTTTTCCATTTTCCCTATAGATAGCTGAAATTGAAGTATTATATTATCTTTGCCACGTTGTATTAAATACAATATAAGTTGTATTCAAATTCAACAAGTGGAGCATCCTGAGTATTTTTCTCAATGCATAATTGTGGTGCTGAGGTGCCAGAATTTCTTCTCTATGCTCACTCACTAGATTCCTTCGTGCTTCTAAGTGCAAGGAAAATGTTTGTTTTATTACCAAGTCAGCAGGTGAATAGTAGGTTGTAATGCAGACATCCCTTTATTCACTTAAATATTGGGATTCCTCCTTGATAGTCTGAAAATGATCATATTAAGTAAAAGAAAATAAATTTCTGGGAAAAAAACCCAAAGCATCTGATTAAGTAGAAAAAGCTATGAGATTTTAACTTCTCACACTTGAAACTTCTTGATAGATTTTAGGACATATTCTTCTGGGTGACATGAAAGTGTTTGCTTCCTTTGTGTTGTTAAACAGCAATGTCACTGATAAGCTTTCTCTCTAGATTTACAAATTTATTTTTATATATATATACACACACATACATACACACAGCATGCTTTCTCCCTGTTTTTAAATAAAATTTCTCCTGCAGTTGTAGTTTTTACAACATATTCTGATATGCTTCTGGGAATAAACAATAGGAAAAGTTAGCTTCTCCACGCTGAAAAAATGAACTGTTTGAATTTATCCTGGTTTCTAGACTAATCAGAAATTAGTACTTTCCACAAGTTAGAAGAACCAGATTTCTTTATTCTTCTGGCTAAAAGTGCAATGTTAATTGACTGCATGAGGCAATCAAAATATTTACTACCTCAGTGCAATCACATTTTCATAATTTTTCATTTTAATGGCTCTCTCCCTCTGTAAACAGTAGTTCTTTCTACCATTTCATTACTTCCAGTAATGGGAATGAATGAAAGGAGAGCAATTTGCATGCTTATCAAACACTGAACACCCCATTCCTTAGGCAAATGTTTGCCTCTCTTTCCACTTCAGATTTTATAGGGGAGAGAGCTGTGGGACTTCCATTTTATGAATGAGTGAATCAAAGATTAGGGGAATCCCCTACAACAACAAAGTGTGATCACTTTTGAACTGAAAAGATGTTTCCCTGTGGCATAGATGTAAATATTCACTATTGATTCCCACATGTAAAAGAATTATTCTGACATACTGAAATTATTTTATGCCACTTAGGAATTTTCGTCTCTTTTCTGGGCAATTTCCAGCATTTCTGGAATGTTGGAGTGATGGGGTTTTTTATTAAAATCTGTTGCTGCGCTTGAAGATATCTTTGTGTTCACCTCTCCTCACACCATCTTAATGTTTGCTAGTGCAGCTAGCATTAAAGGCACATTGCATTTATAAGCTGCTAATTAATTTTGACCTTTGGGGACAAAATTAATGTAGCTGACAGGTGTATTTTCTGTAGAGATGGAGATAAAGGACATCTCTGCCACCCTTAGGAAGAGACAGAGGCAATAAGGGAACAAAACTCAGTTCTAAGCCTGAAACAGTAGTTCAGGGGAGACTTTTCTTAACAAACTGAGTTTAAGAACTGTTGGAAGAGGAGGAAAGGTTGCAGGACACTCATCGTAAGGCTGGTTTTGGGAACCGGAGACAGGAGTGAAAAAGAATAGTTCTAGAACCCTGACCCAAAGGAACATCCCAAAGAGCTTTAAAACAAATAGCCTTGTGATCCTTTCTATAAGATGAAACAGCTAGAAGATACATAAATCTGATATTTCTATGAATTTTAATAGTCTTTTGAAAATGCTACCGCAGGGTGTTTGCAGGCATAGAAGTAATCCCACATTCAAGATTACTTTCAAACAATAGAAATACCTGCCCAAAGAAAATGTATGTTGTCCCTGATAAGGACCATTTTTTTCTGGTGTTTGGATTTTTTGTGTGTGTTTTTTTTGGTTTTTGCGTTTTTGGGGGGTTTTTGGATTTTTTGGTGGGGTTTTTTTCTGTGTGTTGTTTTGGGTTTATTTGTTTGTTTGTTTTGTTGAGGGTTTTTTTGCTTGTTTTTTTGTTTAGGGTTTTTTTTGGTTTGTTTTTTTTTTTTTCCATTTTTGATGGGAGACTCTTAAAACTGTCTCAAAATCCAGATGTTGATTTAGTTTTGGGTCATTATCTGTGTGGAAGATTAACCCCGCACTGAACAGTTCTGCAAGCTCTTGTTTTTTATAGAAAACCTTGGCTCAGCAGCAAACAAATTGGAGCCTCAGTGCTCTGAAATCTCCAGTCAATGTGAAAAATGTCTGAAATTTATTGACTGTGAATGCATAAGTGCTAGGGGATTGAATTTGGGGGAAATGCTAAAAGGGTTCCAAAAATGAGTGCAGACAATTGTATTTTACACAGGCATGCATTGCTCACATGAACTTCCCCCCCATAATATTTCTGATAACCTGAGCAAACCTGAAAGATTTTGAAAAATCACCTGTAGGAACTGAGGATTCAGCAGGAATATAATCTACCAGGACTGATTTCTTTTCTAGTATAGTATTTTTTCCTTCTCTTTGTAGAGCACACCTAACTAGAAAACCTGAGGGAAGAACAGGAGGAAGGAAAGCAAGATCAAATAACAGGGGTACTACCTGACTGAATTATATTTTCGAAGTGTGAATGTAATTTCATAAAATATGACTTATGCATACAAATTGCTGATTTTTTAATTTTTTTTTTCTATAAATGCATGGAAAAATGCTATAAATATCTTCACAGAGAATCACAGAATATTCTGAACTGAAAGGGACCCCCCACAAGATCATCCAGTCCAACTCCTGGACTTAAGAGACAGGTCTCTTAAGATTAAACAAACCAGAAAATAATTTCAATGGCAGCAATAATTTTTTTTCCTCTAAAGGTCTTAAAAAAAAATTCAAAGCCCTCACCCTATCTGAAAGATGTCTCATTTATATCTCTTATTTCTTCTTACATCTCTTCTTTCTTATCTCTTATTTGCTCTTCTCCTTTAATAAGTGTGAACTACGCTTAAATGCTTTCTGAAGACACACCATTGTGTTTAACAATAAAATTCTTTTTACATAAGTCTCTGGTGTAGTTACACTCAATGGCTGAGTCATTAGGACACTGCAATACTTTTGTATTTTCATTTTTCATTTTCTGTTAGATGATTTGTACCAGGGTTCCCAACTGATAGGGACCTTTTTATTTATTTATTTATTTATTTAATCTTTTACAACATGGGAAGAAAAGTACAGCTAATTTAATTTTAGTTGTGTTGGCTTTACATTGACTCTGGGAGAGGAAAGCCTTTTCAAAGAGTTTAATGTATGGAACTAAAAGCAGAACTACAGCATTTCCAAGAAGAAAGAACATTTTTTTCCTATTTTTGCAAAATGTCATTTCCCACAAGTGCTGCCTCTTGCAATTATTGTCTCTCTATGCACAGAAACAAAGACTACCAAGAGGCTTTATGAAAGTATTTCATTGTAAAATAAAATCTGTGTATTCCCTGTGGGTTGCAAATGGCAGTGCCTTGAGGTGTCCCTTCTTAAAATACATTTTAAAATGTGCTTTACAACCCCACATTTTTATCTGTATTCGAGATGAACTAATACAACACATCTGCCAACAATCTTATTTATACTAGTTGTAAATAAATCAGTATCTGCAGAGGACACTGCCAAATAAGCAAACTGAATTGTGTACTTTGCATCTGAAACTTCTATGGAGAGATGAGCACTGAGAAAAAAAGGATTTTTACACCTGGGGTGCTCTGCACTCTAAATTGCCTGCCTCATCAGTGTTTTTTTAATGTGAATTGTACCCTTTAAACTCTGACGCTGCCCAGTTCTGGGTGTGCTGGGTGTTCCTGAACTTCCGTGGATCATCCCAGAATTTTGGAACCAGTTTTGTCTCTTGATCTGAAATGGATAAACAAATATCTTGAGCAGGTTGGGGGACATTTTCTGGAGTGACTCTGGTGGAGTGTTTACACTGTGTTTCCTGTAGAATTAAAGAGAGCAGCACTCTGGAAATTCTATATTGTCTTTTATTCCTTTTGAAAATTTTAGAGCTCCTCTACATTTATTTTACTTTTTTTCCCTGTTAACTGTACAATAAAATCACTTCTGTTAATATTGTCTAATGAAAATTTTTGGATATGTTTGAATCCAGAATGAGGGCACGAAGAGTCTGATTTTTTAACCACCTCCCTTTGCTTAAGGAATGCTCAAAAATAATGCAATTCTTCCCCATGCTGAGCATGCTGTCATGTTTTCAAAACACATGGGATTATGCAGAAATTTTCATGTTCAGATTTCTGTTTTGGTGTAGGCTGGACCAAAACTCTGAGGTACTTCTTTCTCCACTAATAGTTTTTTAAATAGTTTTTCAAATACTACATTTTTGTATTTGTCCTTTTTTTCTTTTTAATATTGAGAGTTGGCTGTGAAGAGATCAATGAATCAACATCAAAAATTAAATATTAGGAGATCATTCAACAAAGAAAACCCAAAGTAATTTCTAGAGGAGCTTTAAATCTGTGAGTATTAACAGCTGTCTAATTTGACAACAATATGTTTAGCTGCAGAGGTAAAATAAACTTTGATTTCATTATACACTGTACCAGAAGATGAGCCAGAATATATTCCATGAAATGAAATAAATGTAATTATATGACTTAATAGGTTGCAAACATTTTAAGAAATAAAAGTCTGCAGTGGGATATTTACAGAAAATATAGGAGCATTTGAAGTTCTAGGAAAAACTGAACTCCAAGATGGTTTCTACTCTCAAGTGTAAAAATGCATTTTACCTTGGTGATATGGGAGGGTTTTGTGTTTTCTTTTAATAGTAGTAATAGTAATAGCAATAGTAATGATAATAATTATGATAATGATAATTACAATAATGATAATAATAATAATGATAATAATAATTATAATAATAATAATTTTGGTGAATAGAGGTGTAAAGCCAAACCTGTAAAAGAAAATCAAATCTGTATATCCTGTACTGCTTTTAGTTACACAGAATCTTAAAATAACCCCCAAAATATCAAAAAGTAATTTAAAAGATCAGAATTAGACTTGTAGGATCTAGTCAGAAATGAAGACCACTTCACTACAGGTATCGTTTATTAGGGGATTATTGTTAATTGTTGATGGTGAGGGGTGTGACTGTGAATGCTGACACGTGTCCCACATTTCAGACACTGCAATGTTTCCTTTAACTCTGATTTCTCAGGATTTTTAATCCAGGCAATCTTGCATTTTACCACTCCAAGGCATTGAAGAAGCTCTACCAAGGAACCTCAGTGTCCATCTGGGGAAACTGAGGCAGACCTGAGCAGGGATGTGGCAAAGACACAAAAACACTGGGTACAAAGGTGGTGGAGAGATGGTTTCTGCCAGAAACGAGTCCACTCAGCCCACAAGCACACACAAGATAAACAGTGTTTTTAATCCTCTGGGTTTTGATAGTGAAAAGAGGAAATTAATTTCTTTGTCTTAGGAAATGGATTAGGATCTGATTAAGTAAACAGTAAGATTCCTTTTCTCCCCTCTGCTGCCTTCCTAAAATAAAAATTGTCTCACTGGGAGACACAGGGGAATGTGAGAATTATCCACACTGGTATCAAAAGCTTTCCTAAAATATGAGCTTTCCTGTAATTCAATGGGAAAGCCTTCTAAGAGCCTGTAATAAAATTAGGGAAAAAAAAAACAAACCCAAAAATAAAAAAACCAAAAAACCAAAAAACTAATCAAAACCCAAAAGGAACCTGAAAAAATCCCCACACAAAAATTCCTTGTTTGAAAAGAATTTTTGGTTAATGTTTTTGAACCTGGCCTCAAATGGAAATATAGGGTGTTTTGTTTTGCTTCTCACAGTTTTTCAAGGGCAACAACCTGATAACTTGAGAAAAACTGGGGAGGCTTTTCACTTCAGGAAAAACACACATGATATATTAACTTCAGCTCTAAAAAATGAATGGCTTTCACTTCTTTACCACTCCTGAGACATAACTTAAGCCTTAAATCTGTAGGGTTATCTCAACTGCTGCACTGAGACGCTGCATAAAAACTGAGGGGCCAATATCTTCTGTGCAGGTCAAATTCTCATCATGCCCAGCTCTGCATCCAAGTGATATTAAAGTGATCAGCTGCCTCTTTTCCTTTTGTCACACCCAGGGCCAGGAAAGAAGGGTGTCTGTGTGCATTTGGAAGAATGGGACCTTGCACTTTGGAAGAGAAAGATCAGGACAGTGCTACTGACATGGTGAGGCATGAACACCATGGATGCTTTCCCTCTCCAAGTAACCAGATGGGTCCACAATGGTCAATAACAGCACCACTTAAAAAGAAAAAATCATAAAATGCAAGTTGACCAAAAAAAGCTGAATTTTTCATCCTGTCAGTCAAAAATTACCTTCTTATCTGTGGATTTTTCTACTGTTACACAATTTTTTTTTTTTTTTTTTTTTTTTTTTTTTTTTTTTTTTTTTCGTATAACCAAAGTCTGCACTAGTGCTGAATTTATCAAGTCTGGTGGATATTTTTCTTGAGGGAATTCCATGTGTACCAAACTGGCATAAGTCCAAAGTGGTAACTTCTGTAATTGCCTTCTTTTGCAGCAAAAAGAGGTCTTTTAAGTTTCCATTCTTGGTTAATATTCACAATATTTCAGTGTGTAAACTATTTCCCCTTCTAGAATTAGAGGTGTGTATTTTAGAAAACTTTATGGATACTCTCAGAGAAGAAGCTAAGCACAAGCTAACCTCAGCTCCTTTTGGTTACACGTGGTTTTCTGTTTGAATACAGGGAGAAAACTCATCTAAAGTAAAAAAGACACGCTGTACTCCTAACTTCTATTAATCTTAATTTATAAAGAAATCAGATGCAGGCGGGTAGGTGCAGAAAACACTAGAGATATATTCTTATGGGAAGGGTTGGGATTCCCATTTCTTGGACTGTTTTCAAATTTAGCCTGCAGACATTCATTTGATTCTTTAATCTATTTTTGCTCTACCTGCCCACCTGAGACAGTTTGCTTGTCCAACTTTGATTGAATAAACCAGTCAGGGTGTACAAACTTTTAAGCACATCAATTTTTATATTTTTCCCCCTGAATTAAAAAAAAATAAAATTAAAAGTTTGTACAAAAAAAAAAAAAAAAAAAACCAAAAAACCCCCAACAAACAAACTTTTCATGATAATGTATCATGAAACTAAGAGAATTGGTGAAACTGAGAGATATTTCAAAGCCTTTTTGGTTAGATCTGCTCCTGGCCTATGTGCCCAACCACTTGGGTGACCTTTCTTAAAAAAAAATAAAATTCTCACAGCCAAAAGTCTTACATGTTCAAACAATGAACTGGTGCTGTAGTTTGACATCTCTTGCTGTAGCTGGAACAGAAAATACAATCCCTGTCAACACAGCACTTGAGAGCACACTGCAATGTGACTACATGTGAACATGAATACCAATTGCCACTCATATTGTGAACCAAATTTTGCCATCTGGTGCAGCTACAGCACTTTACTGAACTGAATGGGGGAGAGAGTGTGCATGTCAGACAAAAGAAAGAGCACTAATTAGTATTCATTAACACTCATTGCTTCTTCTCCTGTGTGTTGTTTGCAAATCGATTGTGAAATTCACCACTAAGGGTTGTTCACAAATATTCATTAATTTCTATGTGAAATTTTCCCTTTCATGTCTACAGCACAAAGATGTTGCTATAAATATTCATAAATTCAGGATGTGTTGACTGGTTGCATAAGTCATATGATGTTACTTCTACTTTCTTGTGGTTAATTTATGTAAATATCAAGTGCAAGAAGAATGGCAAATTTCAAATGTTAAAACTAAATGTGGAGCTCAGGGATAGCATGTGGGAAATAGGCTTTTTTTCTTGCAAACATGTATTGAAAAATAAAAGAATTTTCATGAGCATACATGTAATTTGGAATATACTTCTAGGAATAGCAATAGGCTCTATCCTAAGTTTCCTATGGGATTTTGGAAACTAATTTGAATATTTATGGGAGAGGATACACAATTACCTGAATTTGAAAGCAAGCTTCTGATTTTTCATATCATTTTTCTTTAAAAATAAGTCTGGGAAAAAAAAATATCTGGGGTTAAACTTGAAGAAAACTGGAAAATTGTAGACACAATTATAACTGTAGGGAAATTATTGGGGAAAATGCAGGTACTCTCTAGATGGAGCAGGTTTTGTTAGCTGACAAACCACATATAAACTGTCAGCCAAGGGAGGTAAAAAGGAGCCACCAACCTTAGCAAAACCTCTCTCTTCAGAAATAACACTGACATGGACACCCTTCTCAAAGTTACCCCAGATGTAATGCTGACCTGGATCTCCATCCTAAAATCACCCCAGATTTAATGCTAATCTACATCTCCACCCCAAAATCACCCCAAATGGAATGCTGGCATTGACATCCACGCCAAAACCACCCCAGATGTAATACTGACCTGCATCTCTTCCCCAAAATCACCCCTGATGGAAAGCTGATAAGGATCTCTGTCCCAGAATCACCCCACATGTAATAGTGACATTGATTCCCATCCCAAAATCACCCCAGATGAAATGCTGACCTGGATCTCCATCCTAAAATCACCCCAGTTGTAATACTGACATGGATCTCCATCCAAAAATCACCCCAAATGTAATACTGACCTCCATCTCCACCCCAAAATCACCCCAGATGGAATGCTGACATGGACATACACCCCAAAGTTACCTGACTCAAAGTGACCACCCCTCACGATCATGATGTAAGGCTAAAGCCACTCAAGCTCCACCTAAACCTGAAAAAACCCAGTATAAAACCAACTTGACGGAAGTCCCAGCAGAGCTTTTGGAATGGGTGGACAGGCTGAACCTCTCTCCTCATCCACGATTCTGTGAGAACCACAGTGTGATCCCGTTAAAGTTTGTCTCAAGATGGCTTTTTCTTGGGGATTACAGCTGTCTGCCTTTGGCTCTGAATACATTTTTGCAGTCAGATTCTATCACCAGCAATACTCAAGCCTAACCTGTCATGATTTTATTAACAAAGACTGTTCCATAAGTTATCAGGGTCAGTCCTTCCCAGGCACTGGCAGATGCTGGCAGTGGGGAGCACACTCCAAAAAGGTCTCTCTGTGCTCTTCTAAAATAAATACAAATAATCTGTTTAATGAAATCCTGAATGTTCCAGCAAAGGCATTCAAATTATCCATGTGCTTCCTTTAAATGTTGGGTCACAGCACGGGTCTTTCCCATCCTAGACAAGAAAACCAGGTAAAAGGAAGGTGAATAATTCACCTTTTTACATTCTCTTCAATGTCCTAGAGGAAACTTTTAGTTAGAGGCACTTCCAATCAGATTTCATTCTTGTATTTTTAAAAGTCATACCCCTCTGAGCTTGGCTTGTTGTGGTGATGTTGGATTTCTGGTTTGGTTTAGGTTTTGTGTTTTGTTTGTTTGCTTGTTTTTATTTTTTGAAGTATTTTTGGCCCCAGTTCAGGTGATGACTTCAAAAAAATTGTCTATATAGCCCTTCCTAAAGCTTTGGTTTTGTTCTTCCAGATATTGACTTGTCCCTCTACAACATTGTGTAAGATTTGGCAAAAGTTTTGGCTCATGATAATTTTTCTTAGAGGAGTGTTATCACTTTTTAAAGTAAACAATAACAACAAAAGAACCCAAAATATTTTCACATCATGTATTATGACAGGTTTGTAAGTTATGATTCCTTTAGTCCTTCTGTATAGCTGCCAAGGTTGTTTTATTTTTCTCCTCTTCTTTTTAGTTTTAGAGTATTTTTATTATTGTTGCTGCTAATATTATTATTATTATTATTATTATTATTATTATTATTATTATTATTTAAGAATACCTTCTGTTTTGAACTGACACATATCTGTAATCTGTGAATTATTTCCCCCTAGAGAGGCTCTGGAGGGCCCAATCCACAACTTCTAGAAAAATTTATGCAGAAGTACAAAGCATGAGGGCAGAAACATATTTCTGATTGCTGCAATGGACAGGAATATAAATATTTTTATATGCTTTGTATTCTTCATATAATTTCCCAGTGAAAGTAAAACCTCTGGCTTGTAAAACAGTGTCTAAAAGGAAAGATGTAGCAACAGAAGAAAAACAACAAACCCAAAATGTTTGTGTTGAGATCACCAATTGTCTGAGGACGTTTATAAAGATAATATCACAAAAGAATGAGGCAATATTTGGGCAAGTGATTTTCTAATTGCATTTGCATTTCTTGTATGTTTTTCCAACAATTAATGATGCTACCTATACTGTATAGATGGTTCACTGACATATTTCCATTAAAATTCAAATATTTTAACTAAGCAAATGCACTAGTATGCTGTTAGAAGAGCGTGGGGATCTCTAAGTCACTCTGAGCAGCCTTTTCAATACTACTTGTTGTTCTGAAAGTTTGTTGTTTCATGCTCCAATAAAAATGATTGAAACTCTCAGAAAAGAACCTAAGGCTTGGTACACATGGTACACACAAAATTTTGAGGTGGGAAGAAAATTCCACAGAAAATTTCATATATTGTTATTAATTCTGTGTACCATAATGATGACAGAATGCTATTTGTTTAAAAAA
>CM031878.1:73864171-73886704 GCA_018697195.1 Certhia americana
ATATATATATATACACACACATATATATACATATATATACATATATATACATATATTTACACATCTATATACACACATATATATATATGTATGTATGTATGTATGTATGTATGTATGTATTTGGTAATTTTTCATCTAGTTCCTGAGAGTTTTAGGTAATCTGATATTGTTGCACAAGTTATAGTAAATTTTCACCAGATGACAAAGAGACAAGAAGATGGTAAGAGACCAATCCAGGCAAAGATAAAGAAAGCTACTTGAGTAAAAATTCCATCAGATTCTGATTGTCAGATCACAGAATCAGAAAATCAAGGGCAGGGAGGCTCTGCAGAGAGATCTGAACAGGCTGGATTGATGGGTTGAGACCAATGGTGTGAAGATTCAACAAGGCTCAGTCTTGGGGGGTCCTGGTCCTGCCCTTGGGTCACCAACAACATTATGGAGCACCCCAGGCTGGGGGAAAAAGAGTCTGGAAATCTGGGAAAGGTGCTGGGGGTGCCAGTGACAGCAGCTGGACACGAGCCCAGCAGTGCCCAGGTAGCCAAGAGGCCAATCAATGGCCCCTGGGCTGTCCCAGTCAGGGGTGGCAGCAGGAGCAGGGCAGTGACCACCCCTGTGCTGGCACTGCTGAGGATGCAGCTCCAGGGCTGTGTCACTGCTGGGATCCTCAGGACAGGGAATTGAGGGTCTGGAGTGTGTCCAGAGGAGGGAACGGAGCTGGGGAAGGAACTGGAGCCACATGAGGGGATCAGGGAGCTCAGTCTGGAGCAAAGGAGGCTCAGGAGGGCCCTTGTGGCTCTGCACAAGTCCCTGCCAGGAGGGGACAGCCGGGGGCGGGATTTGGGATCTGCTGCCAGGGAACAGGGACAGGAGGAGAGGGAATGGCCTCAGGCTGGGCCAGGGCAGGCTCAGGGGGGTCAGCAGCAGGAATTTCCCCATGGAAAGGGTGCTCAGGAAGTGCCCAGGGGGGGTTGGAGTGCCCATCCCTGGAGGTGTCCCAGGAAGGGCTTGAGGTGGCACTCAGAGCTCTGGGGACAGGGTGGGCATTGGGCATAGCTGGGACTGGATGGCTTTGGTAGGCTTTTCCAGCCTAAACAAATTATTCTGGTTTTCTGTGATTCTGTGTGATATCTATTTCACCACATATGTATATGTATATAGATATATAAATATATGTATATCAAATCTGCATCTTGTTATATCCATAGCTATATCATCCATATCTATATATCATCCATATCTCTATATCTCTATCTCTCTTTGTCTATATCAATAGCTAAACCTATATCTATATCTATATCTATATCTATATCTATATCTATATCTATATCTATATCTATATCTATATCTATATCTATATCTATATCTATATCTATATTAATATCATCTATCTACATCTATAACAGTATTTATCTAGATATCCTCTGTATATCTGTACTTCTCTATGCATATCCATATCTATATCTATATTTTTATTTGTCTGCCTGTGTATCATATCTCTCTGTCTCTGTCTCTCTGTCTCTGTCTCTCTCTCTCTCTCTGTATAATCTGTATCTATATCTATAATGGTATTCCTGATTCTGATTTTATTATATTTCTGTATGACACAACATGGCAGCTGTACAAAGAATTTTTCTCCAAATCTGTCTCCAAATCTCTGGAAAGTATATCTGTGCATCACACAACTGGCTCTTAACTAGCTGCAAAACCCAGCAGTGGCACACATATCTAGATTCTTCTTCATTTGCTAGATTTAGGTGTTTTTCATGACCATTTCAATCTGTTAGACAAACCTAACTGTGTATCACAACTCTAATGTTATGACTTGTCTCTTGCAATAACTACACATGTCCTATATATTTCACACAATCTTTGATCCTGCTGCTACAATTTGATATTAATAAACAAGGGATATTCAATATTTACTGAGAACATATTTGCCTGTTTTGCTTCTAAAACTGGACTGTTACCATGATCAGTGGGCATTTTCTGTGCCCTATCCAAGATGAAATAGGCACAGCCTTGCCAATGACATTTTTTACTGAAAATACTTCTCATATTTAAGAACTTTCTCAAAAATTGGTGGCAAAAAGTGTCTTCTATCAGTACTACCTAGGGAGAAGCTATGTGCACTGTGGTAGGGCTACCAGCAGAAATTTTGGAAATAAACTGTGAATCAAATGATTGATGGGGTTTTGCTTTAGTAGCAGGGGGAATGAGTGAAGGTCCCTCTTCATCAGACTCTGGGAAATATTCTGGAAAACATTCTGCATCTTCAAACTTATGGAAAACTTTCTGTGAAAGAAAAAAAAAAAATCCAAGCAAGCAAGGAAACAAACAAAAAAACCCCAAATACAGAAAAACAAAGAAAAAAAAAGACACCACAAAGAAAGCAAACAACTGCCCACAAAACAAAACAAGAACCACAGAAAATTAAACAAAAACAAAACAAAAAACCACCCCTCACACAAAAAAAAAAAAAACCAACCAAACTAAAAAAACCCAAAAAACCTAAAATCTAACCAAACCAAAACAAACTAAAACAATCCCAAAAAAAGAACCCAAAAAAGTAAAAAAAACCCTAGCAATCCCCCCCCCTCCCCAAAATGGACCAAAAAAAAACCAAACAAAAAATCCAAAACCAAAACAAAAAACCCATAAAAGAAAGGAAAAGGATCTCCAGAAAGCTGCTTTTGGACTGAGAATGTTTCTGAACAATAAGGAAATTTGGTAAGGAAAATATATATCGTATTCCTGGTTTTGTTTTATTATATCTTTTAACATTACCTTAAGCAAAGTAATCTTGTAAAAATGTCTGTTTTATTTACTTCATGTGATTAACATGTAGCTCTTATCTGTACCCAAGGAATCAAATAGTGAATTAAAACAAAATATGGTCTTGGGAAAGCACTTTAGTTCACTGAATAGTGGTAAGGGAAACTGTAATGAGAAAACATCACATTTATATGCAGAATTTACATGGCTAGTCTGGTAAATTAATTTCTACTTGAAAGAGTGCCTTAAAGCATTTCCCTCCAGCAACCTTTGAATCCCTTCACTACCTCTACAGGGCCGGTTTCTGTCAATACTCACAATTTTCTGAAGCACCCTGACAGTGCCAGTCTGTGAGACAGCTGGCACAAATTGGAGAGTTTGCATTTTTGGAACAAAAGCATTTGTCAGAAAATACACTAAAATATTATATATGTATGCCTGACCTTTGAAATAATTGCTGACTTCCCAGATGGACAAATGTGCCAGTTTGCAGTCACTTCTGACTTTTTCTGGCTCTGTATTGACCTCCAGAGCTTTTAAAGTATTTATCTTTTCCTAATCAAACCAGTGCAGCTCCAGGGTTCCCCCCATATTGTGTTGTCTCTCAGTGTAGTGAAACCATTCAACCACGTGTTTCATCCCAAATGTTAAGAGTTTTGGGTTTTCCATGGCTAAAAGACTTCTTGGCTAATTTTTTGGGGATGATTATCTGCCTCCTACATCATATTCCTCAATAGAAATAATGTTGCTTTACTCCCAGATAAGTTTGTGGTTTAGACTTGTCAGTAAAATATTATTTTAAAAAACAAAAAAAAACCCAAAACAACAGCAACAACAACAAAAAGAAAAAAAAAGAAAAAAAAAAAAAGGAAGAAAAAAAGCTTTAATGAACACATGTTTTCTTTTATTGAAAAAAATTTTCCTCCTCCTGTGCTGATATTTTGATTTCCTGAACTCCCTCTGGCTTTATTCAGGCAATGTTTTAGAGAAAAAGCCAGAACCTCAGATCTTTTCCTTCACCTTTGAGTGCCAGACCTTTTTATATGTGAATACCTGTTATTCACATCAGGCACTCTGTTCAATTGTAAACCAATATTTTAAGAACCACTGTTTGACCAGAGAAAAAGAGAGCAGAATTTGTCCTCAACATCCTGAGTAATGTGTCTGGGCTTTGCAAAATACAACTTGGCATTTTCTGATTTTTCTTTTATAACGCTGGTACTTCACCAGACTTTTCTTGGATGCCAAAATTGAGATTAGAAAGTCAAATTTAATCCAGATTTGCACATTAATTAACCCAAACAAGAGCTTTTAGACCAGTCCATGAGAGCCAGCTCCTTTTAGAAATTGAACCAGCGGTTTGGGGTTTTTTGGGTTTTTTTGTTCCCCACAACTTTGAATGTTGCTCTTATGAATTAGTGATAGCTTAAAACCCTAGAGATATTCAAAAACTGAAAATTAGAGGCAAAGAACAGTACTGGGTTTCTTGTTTATATAGATTATATTGATTAGTAATAATAATGATGGAGCGTGGGGTCTCACCAGTATTCATCACATTTGTGATGTGAAAAATATCTGAACCCATGCCACCAGCAAGCATTTGGTACACCAGCTCATTTTTGAACTTTTAAATTCTTTTTTTTTTTTTTAAATTCTTTTAATTGCTTATAGATATTTTTTAATTTATTTTTTAAAAAGTCCACCTCACAAGATTGTGGTGTTCTCTTTCTTTTTTTTTTTTTTTATTTTTTTATCATTACAGCAAAAATATCCACATCCCAAATCTTAAATCTAAAAGTAAAAGAATCCCATTCAGCAAGGCAAAAAGAGTAAAATAATCTAAAGCTCTCACCAGTACTGTGGGGACTAAACTTTCTATAATTTCTTGTTTTCGTAAACTCAGTAACAAATATTCTCAAGACTTATTCTTTGCTGCTTCTCATAACCAAGTAGGATGAATCTAAAACCAGAAACCTGTTTCCACTTACGGCTGAATTATCTCTCCATGACTAAATTGACAGCTCATGTTAAATCCTTCACCTGCAGGAGAATGAAAATCCTCCTTTTTTTATTTTATACCAGTGCTTTCTTCCATTTTACCTCAAGGTATTCAGAAGGAAAACAACATAATGTACTTTAAAAATTAATTATGATGTATCAAGACCCTTGAGAGCTACTGCTGTTCATGGCTTATTTCACTTAATCTGTTCAGTTTATAGCTTTTAATTTGTTCATCTTTAGGCTTATTTATTCAATTTAATATTCAGAACTGAAACCTGTACCTGATGAAAAATATTTGACTCAAATTCTCAGTACTAAGAAATTGCTGAAACATTTTATTGTTGCTGTTTCATAGATATTGAAGTCACTCCAGTCAAGGGCTAGGTTCCTTGTAATATTTATGACTCTGGGGAACTCTTGTATCCGCATTTCCTATAACTGTGCTTTGATGAAAGTAAAAAGTTATAAAGTTACATGTAAGGATATGCTTTTAGCTATGATATTGCAGTATAAATTATCACATAAAGCTACATTGAATGAGACTTTTTTAAAATAGGACAGTTCCATCAGTAGAAGAGGAAATGAGTGATTTGCCAGAAAATGTGGAAAAAAAAAAAATTCTTTCACTGCCTGAGAAGGGAAATAAAAAGACTGTGAGAATATTCTAGATAGCAGCAAGGCATTGATTCAATGGAAGGTAATATCCTAGAAGTATTTCTTGTGCAAAGATTATTAGTATAATATCATTACTAGTGCATTTTACAGATTGCTGAATTATTTCACCTTTCAGAAACCAGTCTTTAAAATCTTCATGCAGGTTAAGACAGAATAAATTACCCAGTATTTTAGTAGAATTTTTTTTCTACCAGGCATTTTTCCACCGAAGCATTTCACTCAGCTGCTTGTCAGGCATGAATTCTACCAGAAAAAGAAAGTAACAGCAACCAATCAACCAAGCAACCAACCAAAATAAAATAAAAGAAATTAAAAAAAAAAAATAAAATGAAACCAAAAACAACAAAAAAATACAACAAACTCTTCAGCCCATGAGGAATAGGTAAAATCATTTGCAATTACCTTCATGGTAGGATGCTAATGAGGTTACATTTTCTGTTCACATCAGAGCTTTTACCAGGTGAACAGACCAGGGGGATTCTGTTGCTTTGCACATTCTCTGGTGATTAGGGGTGCCCTACACAGCTCTGACCTTTCCACGGTCTACAAATACTACAGGATTCTGCCTTTTTCCTCCTCAACTCCTTGCAGATTTACAGCTAACCTGTAAAGAAACTATAGAATGTACAAACCAATTAAACACAGAATTATGAAGAGGTCAAAGTGACACAAAGCTGACATGGTGTCTCACAGGTGGCCCTATCTGCAGCTAAAAGAGAGAAAAAATAAAAATATTTAATCACATTTAGGTTCAGCTAATAAAGGAATCATCTTCCTTGTTAAACTTTGTTAATTTGGGTAGAGAAGGGGCATCCTGTGGTTACAGCGCTACAAAGACTTGAAAGCATTTTAGGTGGGATCAAAACATGCATTTGTAATGAAATCTTGTGAAATTCAGGTCGATTTAAATGGCCCCAAGTTTTCTGGTCTGCACAGAGGCATTTTCCCCTAGCTAGATAATTGTAACTTTACGGACAAAAATTGCAGAGGAGGAAATGCCTCATTCAGCAGATAACAAGTTACAGGTACGGAATTTTTGGGGCCATGCCACATGGGAGAGAAAATTAATTCCTGCTTTAGTAACACCAGATCACCACTTTGTAAATATATTTAACTGGTGTTCAGTGGAACTTTTGAAATATGTAATTAAAGCACAATTTTGCCTCTTTCCTTAAATTTTGCAGCCAGGGATGCTGGTTTACGCTCTCAACCGGGGACATTTTTTTCCCTATGGGTGCAACAAAGGAAAAGTTTGCTCTTTGTGTTACTTCTGTGAATCTTAGTCAGCTTTGGTGCTGTGATTCTCTCCTTCAGTTTGAGTAAGAAATCTGTCTTCTGGGAGGAAAAATAAATTTGTTTCCTGCTCTGATTGGATCAGCATCTTGGCTGGCTGACAATTCTATCGTGACACATTAGTAGGTTGTTCCAAAAATTCACTATGGAGATGGATGATGGATTTATAAGAACATAAATCCATCAGAGCTTGTTGTCGTTTTTAAAAATCCTCAAAAGTTCTTAAATAATCCTGTATTCCAGATTAAAACTATTATTTTTATCTCAGTTTATCATTCTTTTACAGCAGTTATTTTCAGTAAAAGCACAGGATTGCCCATGGGTTTCCAATTTTCTGTCAAATCAAGGGTGTAAAATTCTAGATCCTCAAACATTGTCCATGTCCACTCTGCCTTAAATCTTAATTATGAGTCTGTTTATAACTATAACCCATATAAGTGTGTACATTGCCAAATTCATTCACCTGTGGCACACCTGCAATCTCCAAGAGTCACTCAGTGAATGCTCTGGGCCTTTCATATGTAGCAGCTTCTACCACAGTTAAATTAAATATACTTACCATCTTTTCCTCCCTTATTTGGTGCTTCATTTTCATACCCTGCCTCTCAAACAAAGAAAAAAAATAAAAACAAAACACAGATCTCCTAAACTTACTGATGTAAATTGTAGGCAATATTGTAAAACTGCTTAAATATTTGTAAACTTATAAAATATTTATATTTTATATATAATATATATACAAAGATACAATAAATTATATTTTAAATTTAAATTTAAATATGTATGTGTGTGTATATATATATATATAAAGAAAATTTAACTTGATATTACTTTCAAGAGCATTATTCCTCTGCACTGAATAATAGATTTTAGGTATTTGAGCACAATTTGGAGTATACCAAAAAAGAGGCAAGTTTCAAAACTGTACTAAAAATTGAAAGCAGTTCCTGTAAGTCACAGATTTCACTGGGTAGTCCATAATTCTTCATCTAATTTCAAATTGTACTCTGGATGTGTCTCTATCAAGAAAAATATATCTGAAAAAAAAAGATTCAGTCTATTTTGGTACAGAAAATATTCTGGCATCTCCACAGTTGTGCATACAGCATTTGCACAAATGCAATAATTGTTGCAGAATTTCTGGATTTTCTTGTTCAGAGAAGCCTTTTACTTTTCAAGCCACTGGTCAAGGTGTTTTACCTGCTCTAAGCTTTTGTGATACTTTAATAAGATGGCAAAAAAAAAAAATCTTCTTATTCACCTGTGTCTAAAATCTGAATGTTTAGCACTTTAGACAATGAATTTTGAATGTTAGCTATACCAAATTATGACAGCCTATCAGCTTCAAGCATATAAATCTCAGCCATTTCAGAAAAGAAAGTTTAACAAGTACACTGTAACAAAACACTAGTAAAGCTTTATTTTCGTCTCAAAATAAATGTGTTTGTTTGTTTGCTTGTTTATTTGATTATTTATTTATTGGTCTGAGGGAGTGTTAAGAAGTCTGTGTCACAGAAATAAAGGAGAGCTGTCTGGTTTTTGTCTGTTTTTTTCTTTTATATACATAGATAGACATATCTCTACGTGGATATATGATTCCTTTTCAGGAAAGAAATATAGATTTTTTTAATTTTTTTTTTTTTTTCCACAGAAAAGGTTAGGTATATCTTGTGGTTTGTCTTTAGCTCATCCTGATGCTGAATTTTTTTTTCTGTTGCAGAAGGCTGGGTTGGTATCTGCTCAGATTTAAATCTCTCCCTCATATTTTTTTCTTGCTCTGTCTCCTGCACTGAATAATCGTGGTTTTGATGAATCTGTTTTGAGGGTGCTCACTCCAGTGCTTGACTGAGCACTAAACTCACATAATCTGTACAAAGGGTTTTTCCAGCTGAGTTTCTGCTGTAGTCCATGGATCAAACACATAATGTGAAGCATAAAAAACATCAAGGGAGAGCACCGATGGTTTTCACTTGTTTAAAATGAACTGAATTAACCCATGGGCTGTGCTGGAATACTGCTGGTATCCCTCAGTTATAAAATCTTCCTTGCTAAAATGGTAAATTCTGATGGCTGAGGAACGTAAAACAGATTGCAGCAAATATGAGATGTGTGAGTCTGCTGGTGTGACTCAAATGAGTCAGCTCATTTGGTCTTTAGATGCTACTGCACATCTGAGTTTTTATTTAATTTCGTACAAAAGTGTTGAAGTTTGTGCTTCTGGAATTCTGCCACACTAAATTCTGCTTAGTCACAAAATTTCAGGAGGTTTTACAGCCAAAATGATGTCATCTGACAATTTACCAGCTTTACCAGCATGGCCCATCCAAATGGTACAGAGGTTAATGCCAATCATAAATGCAATGTCCTAAACCTGGACTTAGCTTTCCTAAGAAATTCTGTTCCACTGAGAAGTTATTGAACTTTGCCTACAAAACTACATCTTTTCTAAGCTTACAACATAAAAAATTAGTACTTTTCTGTTGCAAAAATCTTCATAACAGAAGTTTCCATATATATGTAAAATATGTTTAACCTTTCAGGGAAAGAATGTGAAGTATAATGTGAATTTATCTATTCTTTCCCCTTTTATCTTCTAGGTTCTCAAGCAAATACTCACAGCTGTCTTTGAATTCTTCTCCTGTCAGTAAAAGACAAAGTATGTAGCTACCCACCTTTCCCAAAACTTCAGCCAGTTTGAATTTTATCTGTATTTGGAAAGAATAACCTGGAGGGCCGATCTTGATTCCTTTCAGTTACCTGGGTTTTTAAGAATTATATTGTTTGTGAAGAAAGGAGGCATTGATGCCATCAGACTGAATCAAATTATTGATGTTCTATATATTTTCTGTTTGACCTTGAAGATGAACATATGAGTATATTATTATTACTACTTTAGAGAAGTGGTGTTTGCCAAAAAACAAATAGCAATTTGAGTGTACTAGCCAAGGAAAAGCGTGGACAGAAACATCAGGCCTCAGTGCTTTGGGCCACAAATTATCTCTGTGTCTTCCCACATGCAGAGTGATTCTACAAGAGACCTGAAGATTTTTAATAGATCTGAACAGATTTTACTTTTTTTTTTTTCCCAAACACAATACCTTGTGGACTTAGAGACAGACAGTCTGTCTCTCATCCCATTATTTCAGAATTATTGATTCCATTCTGCCTTCATATAACATAAAGCTCTCAAAGCACTAAACTGGAAGCATGAGAGAGAGTAAATTTGAGGTGAAAGATACTAGAGGAGAAAGGAAGTGTTGAGGATGAAAAACTTTTTTCTGTATTTTTTGCCCCCACATTAGACACTCAGATTCAATGGTCACATTGCTGTGCAAAGGTTTCATCTCCCCCTGCTAATGTGCTTCTGAAGTTCATAAGGTATTCCAGATGCTGCTTTTGAGGTGTTATTTTTGGACATGAAAGCAAAATCTTAATAGGTATTTGTAACTCCTTTATATGTAGTTCATTACCTTAGTTAACCACAAGTAGTTTAAACACATATTTCAGTGTCCTTCATGAAGTTTGTCTGTTTTAACCTTCTCTGTGTCCTCCTCATGTTCCTAATTAATGTTCTGTTATCTAAATTGCATGTGATTCTATGGTCTGTCCAAAATAGGGGATTAGAGGATGCAAAATATTTTTTCCAACATAAAGAAACTTTAAGCGTGACTTTTAAAAAAGTATTATTGCAATTATTTTTCATCAAGGTTTTGGGTTAACCCCAGAGTCAATCCTCTGTTAAGAGGATATGCATCTCAATGGAATTTGAGGCATTGCTATAGGAAAAGAGAGAGCTTAATCCTAGAAGGTAATTAAATAACTTTTTATGATCTCTGAAATGAAAGGAAATACAAAAATGGGGGGAGTTTTTTATTTTGGAAGCTCATCCTCAATATTTTTTTCCTGAATCCATTTAAATTCCTTAGAGATTCTACAAAGACATACATAAATACAGAGATACACACATATACACAGAGACAATATTGCTTACTTTCCCTTCTCAACCTAAACTACCCTTTCAACCAAATCCAAAATTGCTGAGCCTCAGTAAATCTACTATTTTGATTTCAATAAAGCACACAAAAGACCTCAGGATTAAATATTATTGTAGGAATTATAGAAAACGAAACCATTCTTGATCATTCCTCTCTGTCTCCTGTGTGTGTAGTGATTTCCAGTCTCTAATTATATCATCTTAGTTGCCCAGGTATGTAGAACAGCCAAGGTTTCTTATATTGCTGACTCACTTTTTTCCGGATTAGCCACATCAGGATGAGGTCTTCGGATGACACTCCTTATTTCCTCCGTTTCCTGTGCTATGGTTATTAAATGTGACAAATGGACCCGGAAAACTTCCCCTTACACCAGAACAGACAGAAGTCTAATGTGTTTAAAATTTCATATTAGGGCTGGGGATGTGACAAGTGCTGTGAGTTGAAGATAGGATGGCTGTAAGTGGTTTTGACAATGCTGGAGAGAACTAAAAGCTCTAAACATTTGGAAAAAGCCAGACAACAGTGTGCTAAGATAAGTAATGCTGCTGTTCTCCTCAGAGATTTTATTTTCCCTTGTTGTTCTTGTAGCTGTTGCTGTAACTAATAGTTAAGCTTTTTCCCTCCCTTCTCCCCAGCACCCTTCAGAGTGTTTGATTGTGTTTCAGCTATAACACACAGAGCATATTTGTGGAGCGCTTTCAAAAATGAAAAGCAGCTTCCCCTGAAAGATTTGACTCAGGTTATATGAGTTTAATGCTGAAAGCTGGATCTTTTGGCTACTCATACTGGACATTTCCTCTGTGGCAAGGCCAGCACCTAATGGAAAAAGGACTGTGGAGCTGAGCAGGTGGTGCAGGGAAGCAAATGTCCTGGTTGTGTTCTTCTAGCAGGTTTATTTTTGGACTGCTTGTCCTCTTTGTCTTCAGTAATTATTGCATCAAAGAATTCACCATTAATGACCTTCCTCACACAAGAGAAAAATCTCCTTTGAGAGTTTTGGAACTCTCGGGTGTGCTGGCTGAGAAGAGCAGCTACATCTGGTTTATATTTGTACTTTAGAAAATCAATAACCATTACTGGACATCAGCAAACATATAGGTGAGGAAATGCCATCAGTTATCCTGGTCCAGAGCATAAACTGATTGCCAGGGAGAAATTAAGCTGAAATTTCCTTCCCAATTAAGTGTGACTGTGGATTCTGTTGTAATATTTTGTACCTTCTTTTGTGTTGTCTGGTGTTTGCCATCATGAAAATAAAGACACCTTTTGTTTCTTTCCCTTTAAAATGTCTGGGATGCTTCCCTTGAATCCTGTGCACCATTGGATTAGACACTCTTGACAGCTGAAGAAACATTTCCTGTTTGATCAGAACACTAATAAAAGATTCTGAAACAGACAGATTTAAGGTTCTTAGGCATCTATCTCAAATAAAAATATACAAAATTTTCAAAAGATCTAAGTCAGCACAAACACTCAGATCTCCCATTAAAAAAAAAAAACAAACAAAAAAAACCAAGCAAACTATATCTGTATCTGTATCATATATATCTATATCAATATCTATATCTATATTGCATATATCTATACATAGATCTATATATATACAGACATAAATGTGGATATAGATTATATAGATATATATATATAGATATAGTTTAGATATAGATTAAATATAGATATAGATATGACTCTATCCAGCCTCCACTAATATAAAATCATCTTTGGAAATAATATTAACTAACAATTCTGGGCAGCAGCAAAATGTATATTCTACCTTCTATTTGAAATGTCTTGAAGGATGTACTGAATGGTGGAGGCTGATTTACCAATTTGACCTTAATTCTGTTGGCCATTTTAGGTGATATGTCTCTGGAAGTTGTTTTTCCATCTTGCTTTAGAAAAACAACAGCAGTAATAACAGCACTTTCCAGCACATTATTCCTGATGCTTTCATTTCTGCACTTAGGAAAAAATCACCATTTACTTGGTGACTTTAAAAAATAATTTTGCTGTTTGTTCACATTCAAAAGGAGCTTTACAAACATTGTTCAGCTGTTAATGTGCCAGAGAATGATTCACTAGGCTTTCTGTAAGGAAAACAAGAATTTCCAAAACATTTTTTACAGTTATCCAGTTTTACAGTTTGGGTTTTCTCCTTCATGTTTATACAAAGTTTTTTATTCCCTGTTTTACCAATAAACTAGGAATATTGGGAAATGTGTTTTCTTGGGCCTCTTCTAAACTGAAGCAATGGTTTAGGGCAGCCATGGATCAGGAGTGTCAAAATAATTCCTTTTTACAAAGAAGGTGAAAAATATCCGCTTCTCTAAATGCTGAGCTTGAACTATCACTATTTCTGTGAAAATTTAATTTTAGAATTACACACAATATTTTTCCTCTGAAATTATGGCTTTGTTTATAATGTTTTGTTCACATTTGACAAGATTTAAGCAGACACAGTTTGAAGAGGTAATAATTTATCTGTCTGTATTTAAAAGGCTTTAACAAAACTACCAACAATAATAATAATAGTCCTTAACCTGGAAAGCCATAATAAATGATTTGCTATTACAAAGCTTAATGTAGAGGTACACTTCAGGAAGGTGAAACTTACTTTCTAAAAATCAGGTCAGAACTGCCAAAGATTTTATTCATATCCTTTTAAAACATGCAGTTGCTAATGTTTTAACCTGAAAAATCTTTGACATTGAAGATATCTTCAACCAGCTAAGTGGTGATTTCCCAAGAGGATAGAATAATTTAAAAACAAAAAATCACAGTTTTTGAAGGATCTCGTGAGAAGCAGACACTTCCTATTAAAGCACCTTGTATTCCAGATAATTAATTCACTTTAACAATTATCAATCTTACTTATAATTTCGTGTTTTCTTCAAGTCAAATTGAATATGGTGTGGCTGCAAGATAAGTTATCAATTAATTAGCAGCTTTTAATGCCAAAAGAGTCTCTCTTCTGAGGTGTCCTTATGTTCTATGTCTTGCATAAATGCATTTCCAGTGTAATTTGCAATGTGAAAATATTCTGAAGGTCCTGTGATATTAAGATTGCTGAAAGCACACAATGGAAATCTTATACTCAATGCAGATTCATTGGCTGTTGCAATAAATTCTACAGCACCAGGAAGTATCTCATAAAATATCTATGATTTTAAAGAACAGGAGAAGCAATATGTGTTTTGGTGGGCCACATAAATACTCACTTTTCTTGTGTTATTTTTCTTTAGCAGTGCTTAATGGAAATAGAACCAGCAAAATCCACAGCTATGTTGATTTTCATAGAAATCTCAGGCTTGCTTTGTCTGTCTGAGCTGAACCTCCATAGTTCAGGTCTGATGAAAACGCCACATTTCTGAAAAAATTGTGGCAAGAAGTTTTAACCAACACACCAAATGTCTTAGATTGTATCTTTAGGCTTGGACAGTGATTAATATGGTTTTGCTCTTTCAGAAAAAAACTCACACCTTTTGTAATTTGAGAGTATGCAGTTTATTGCCCTGTTTGGTAGGGATTGTCACACCTGTTTATTTTGACAAATTAAAAATGATCAGTGCTTCTGACACATGCATTTCCCCATCTCGTGTTAGAAATGCCTTCTGAAATTTGGGTTGCATTCCCAGCTTAAACCCATTTATTGTTATTTCACACCTATATCAGCAAGTTTTGGCTTCAAAAACTCTTATTCTGGTCTAGAGTTGACCTTCAATATATTTATAAGCTGCAATCATGGCATGTTTTATGACTGATCCCTGCTCAAGTGTTTATTTTTCCCTTAATGACTCTTAAAATTATCCTATGAAAAATCGTGTTTCAACTTCTTCCTTGAACAATGGTGTCCAGAGTTATTTTCACACAAACTTTTATGGGTTTAGTTCAGTGCTATTAACATGGCCCCAGAAACCGCTCTATTTCTGTTTAGCAACATCACATTTTGATGTGAGTTAAGCACAACCAAAGCTCATGTTTTGGTGATGCTGCATTTAACAGCAGCTTTTCTAAATTTCCTTTTTTTTTTTTTTTTTTTTTTTGTTTGTTTGTTTGTGTGTGTGTGTGTGTGTGTGTTCATGGTCCTCCTCAATCTCTACAACAAGTTCTTCCCTGTGTAATGATTCCTGCATTAATCCTGCATAAGCTCCTGCATTAAGTTCATTAATGGCGTTTCCTGTGGTCCCACATCCATCGCTCCAAACCCAGAGTGATTAAATCCATTCATCTCCTGGAAAATCAGGCCAGTAACCTTGCTGCAGCAGAGAGGGATAAAATTTGTTATTCTTAAATAAACTGATTTCCATTACCTTTTCTGACATCAGTGCTACCAATATTTTCAATTCTGTGGTAATTCAATATATTTGTCTTTATGAAAATGTATTTTTTGTTTCATTATTCTTGCTAAATTTCCCCAAGACTTAATGCCATCTTCATTTTTCCAAACTGAAGCCAAATGCTTACCCATTTCTTATCTCTACTCAAATTATCAATTTCTTTTTCTTGCATATTTGTTGCAATTCTTTTTCTTCAAGTCTAAGTGAAGAACTTAATCTAAATTTTAAAATATACCTTTTTGAAGCTCCTATTTTGCTACGTTTTTTGACGTCATATGATGGGTTTAATTTCCAAAAAGTTTCTCATATTACATACAAATTTTGGTTAATTATGAAAATCTCCTTGAAATTCTAGTGAATTAGTTCAGAGTGCCTTCTGACATGTTCTTTTACCCTTCATTATAACAAGACTGAAGAGAGCATTAGCATCTTACACATGAAAAGTCCCCAAATTTTTCAAAACTCTCATTTTTCAAAATATTCAATAAATATGTTTAAATTGTAAACTATTTTCTGAGACTTTACAAAAGCCGACATTGCAGACTGGCAATGTAGGAACCTGATAAAAAAATATAGAGCATGATTCTGTCATTTTAAGTTTATATTTTAAGTCTCATAATGGATGGTTTTGGTGGGTTTTGTTTGGTTTGTTTGTTTAAAAAAAAAAAAAATCTACGAAGACTTTATAACACCAGTTCCTAAAAAGACCATTTCAAAAATTATGTTGTAACAGATGAAGAGGTTTTTATGGGTTAAACTTTATTATGGTTTTGTAGGGTTTTTTTTTCAGTTGCCTCTGAACTGCACAATAAATAACTTCCAAAACATAAGCAAACAGCCAAGAATTAATAACTACACATTTCTGAAATTCTCCTGGAAATACAAATGAGAGGTGACATTTTGGAATGTACCAAGGATAGAAGTTATGGTTTTAGGAACAAAATATTCTAACAGAGCTCTTCCATATAGAGGAAGAAAACTTCTTTGATTGATTCCAAATTGATTAGCAAAAACTTTGTATTTTTATCTTCCTGCATAATTTGTGAAAAATGTTTTGCGTGTAAAACAAAACTTTACCTCTGGATGAATGGTTAAATCTGCTGTTTATCTTTAATGTTCCAAGATTATTCAAGAGTTGCAAAGAATTGAGTTTTTTTGTTTGAGGTTTAAATAAGTTGCAACTGCACTACACCTCTTGTTAATTTCAGTTTTACAGAGAGAATAAAATGTATTTCTCACATTTTCTCTGTGTAAAATGCATTATTTCCTTAAAGTCTATTTCATTTGCTATGATATTGCTATATTGCATACTATTTTTGATGTAGTTCTTCAAGATAAAAAATAATATTTTTTTCCCTTGCCATGCTAAGCAGTAGGAATATATATATAGTAATATATATTCCTACTGCTTAGCATGGCAAGGGAAAAAAATATTGCCTGTATCTCAAAATTATTCAGATGCATTTGTAGTTTTTGCTTCCCCTTTTAAATCTAAATTTAAATTCATGCCATTTCTACAAGATGTAGTATCTAAAATACATTTTCAGTGATTATCTTTTGTGATGTACCTAACTAAACTCTTTTACTACAAATCTGAGGAAGACTAATATTTGACAAAATTTTCCTTATTTTATTTTGATTAATAATTTATAAAAGGCAGCATATCTTTAGAGCTGCTAAGCAAATAAACCCTCTTGCTGACAAGGATAATTGCTTTCAAAATCGCTATTCTTGCTGTTCACATGTGCTTAGCAGTGTTTTCACTAAACTGTTAAGTGAAATAGGAGATTGGAATAGGATCTGTGCTCACAGTAAGGTTGGATTCTAGACCATTATGGTTGGTTCAATCCCTGGTGTATGTGTTCCTGGGCTGTGCAATTAAATAGTGGCTCAAGCCCTTCCCCTCAATATGCTGAGTAATTTTCCTCTTTTTTATTGTAAATATTTAAATATTTAATTTAATATTTATTTTTATATATATAAATATATTTATATATTTTTATATATTTGTATATATATTTATATATATTTATACAAATGAAAAATTTTTAAATACTTATATTTATATTTATATATATATTTATACATATGAATATTTTTAAATACTTAAATTTATATATTTTTTTATCTGTATTTATGACTATGTTAATGTTTATATATTTATTTCAAAATGTAGATTCAAGTAACTTTAGTAAGAGGTTTAGTTAGAGGTCTGCCCTTTTTATGGGTGCCTAGATAATGTGCATTTTTAACTGCTACTCCCGCTACTCCTTAACAAAACAATGAATCACAACAATGAAATATAGAAACAATGAGATTTAATTTTATATTGGTGATATAGAAGTTCAGACAGGGTGATCAAAAAGTATCTGTATCTAGATACCACTGACATCTGTGTGAGCTGCTCCTTCTGAACAGGGTTAAATGCTGAACATAAAATGTGTTCAGATATCTGTGTTTCAGACAGGTACTTAACAAGATTTTCTAAAATAATTACATCAGGAATCACAAAATTAGCTTAACTTAAATATTTTGACCTAAATTATTTAAATATTTTGTGCCTTAAAACCTGCTGAAAGCTTCTGTTAAAAAGCAGAGTCCTGGCCGTCCCAAAGCTAGGTTAATGGCCTCATCATGATCTGTAATTACTTTTCTGTAATTTGTCATTTTTTAATTATTACATAATTGCTGAACAATAAACACACATATAGGGTGCTTTTATCAGGCAAATTGTCTTCAAAAATATTTTTTGATATCAGAAGAAGCTCATAACTTGATGGTTTGTTTTTTTGGTTTTTTTGGGGTTTTTTCTGCTTAAAGTCATATTCCACTGCTTATTTTTCAACTACAGTTTTAGCCAACATTTTTATTTTTCACTTTAAAAATACAACCTGCAGCTTTTGGGGATGGGTCCACAGGCTTGGTCTCTTAGAGATCACAAGGGCTAATTGCTGTGGGTGCAGATTAAGGAGAGATAACGACGTAAAAGTGCCAAATCTGAACTCCCAGGACTGGGCTGAGTTTGTGCCCGCATGATGGAGCAGCACGTTTACCCACACAGGTGTGGGTGGATGCGAGGTGGTGTGAAGAAGGAGAAGACTCACTGAGATGCCAGCAGAGAGGTGCTAGCCTTGGAAAGAGAAAAAGGAGCCATATGGCTCCCAGGCAGGGTTTGGCTGGTGCCTTGTCAGAGCAGAGTGTGGGCAGGGGATCCTCAGTCACAGATGTGCCCTCTGCATCCTTGCAATTCTTTCTTGAACGTGAAAAAATTTGTACCCTGTCCTAACTATTACCATCCAAACACAGCCAGCTTGCTTTGAGAACATGATTCCTTTTTAATCTGTGAGTCTCCAAAATTTAACTTTAAATTTAAATTCTCTTTTCTTTCTTTTTTTTTTTTTTTTTTTTTCCCCGCCCACGTGTCTTAGTAGAGCTGCCAACTCCTGCAAGATCTCCCCTTCAATTAAGTGCGTCCCAGCTCTCAAAAATCCAGCGTTCTCTTTCCAGTTTTCTCAGGTGACAGGGCAGAGTGCTGCTCCTCTTTCTGTTTGGATTTGAAGGCTTCAAGGGCAATAGACATTAGTTAATTAACTGTGGCTCTCTTGCTGGCAGTGCTGATATTGAGGTAACATCCCAGCACAGCTTTAGCATACACAAATAAGACTTGGCAGCCTCCTCTAACAAGCTGGCAGAGGGTCAAAGGAAGTAGCAGAGAAGAATAAAAAGAAAAAAAAAGAAACCCCAGGCTATCCAAATGCTGAAGGCAATAATCATTATTACAACTTTATAAACATTAGTCTCCTGCATACTACATAATTTCTTTATTAATTACAAGAATCCCATGCCTGTGTATGTTGCCTGGATTGCTCAGTTGCACGCTGCACTTTTCTCTGTGCTTGGAGGAAAAAAAAAAAAAAAAAAAAAGTAGAAAGAGACTTTATTGGTGTCTAATGATATCTTCCAATTCCTCCTAAAAAAGACTGATACCCTGCCATTAATGGACCAAAAGTAGTTATAGCTGTTCTTGCTGCACAATACCTCTTTTTCAGTACAATAGCACCCATGAACATCATCCAGAACTGGGGTGATGGAGAAATTGTCGCCAGAATAGTTATGGAAAGTAGGTATAGTTGTAGGGTAATGTGTCTCAGATTTAGGAACTCCACTTCGAAAGCAGAAGGATAGACCAGGACTGAGATGATAAATTTACTATATTTAGTTCTTAAAGGATGAAAAAGAAAAAAAGAAAAAGAAATGAACTGAAAATGAATGGTAATTTTTCAATAGCAAAAGATTGCATTTGCATTAAGTAAACTAATTCAAACTGTACCAATTCAAACATTTTACACTACCTGTAAAAATCTTGACTTGCCTTGCTCTTCGTGTCATATAGTAGGGGAAAAATCACATTATCAAGGAAGCCTTATCAGTTTAGGATATAAAATAATGGTATAATAATCATATTAAAAAACCCTCTAAAGCAAAGGATGCAAAATGCATAAAAAATTATCAATATAACGAGTGACAAGCCTAGTGCAAAAGTGAAATCAAATCCAGATTAATTTTTTGCAAAGACTTTATCCAGCACTTAAATCAGACTTGTTAATAGGCAAGCACAATCAATAATAGGTATGAAAGTCAATACTAATTTAATACTCCATTACTCTGTGAACAGAGACAATGTTTTATTAGAAATTTCAGGTATGAAGTCCTGGTAGTTTTCTTTTTTTTCCCTCTGTACATGTATGTGCTCACACAGAGCAAAATTATTCCACTTAAATGAGGTTTTCATAATTTTCATAAACACCTAATGGAAAAGAAATTGCTTGAAGTAAAAGTAGTCCCTTTTTTTCTTAGGAATAATTGGAATTGTATTTGTCTCATATACAATTCTCCATTTTGAAAGGGGACAACAGTCAGGGTATGATAAGTAATTCAGTTTTTTTACTCACCTGCATGGATGCCCGACATCTGTTGCCTCAGGAATTCAGGTTCAAAGAAAAATACCCCAAAATACCCAAGTTATAGTGCACAAAAAAAAAAAATCAAAGGCTGCCCTGAAAGAAGCAGCAACTCTATTTAGCACTTCCTGAGCAAATTCAGGATTGCAAGAATGCATTGGATATGATTTTGCCTTTATCAATGTCTGTGACAGCAGATAAGCTAGATCCAAGTTCTTGGAGCATTGAATGGTACATATATATGAACCCATAGGAAGCATTGGATTAAGATTACCCCAGCTGTAAAAAAGCCATTATACCAATCTAAGAATCACTAGTTTCATTTAAGGCCAATTCACTTATGAAAGAGAGCTTGACAGAGTGATGAATTTGCTCCAGTATGCGGAGATCAATAAATGTCCTGTGACTACATCATCAATAACCACAAGAAATTATGTTTGTTTTAATATTTAGATGTTTGTTTGGGTTTGATTTTTTGACTCTTTTTTTTTTTTTTTTTTGTCCTGCACAAAATACAAAGCACAAAACTGATCAGAAAAATATGGTGAATTGCAACACCTTTTTTATATCTCTTTATATCTTCCAAAAGGAAGACAGAAAAAGCGTGTCACTTCTATATAGTGTAGTGTGAAGCTCTTTTCCAGAAGAGCCTGATCAATCTGGGGAATACTTTTAGAGCTGCTGAGCATTTTTTTCTAAGCATGTTTCAGGAGGTGCTCAGCATGACATGAAATTATGAATCAGATATAGCTTTGTGTTGTTGTGTTTTAAAGGAAACCTTCTATGAGCATTCCTTGTCAGGACGATGCCAAGTTGGCTCTGCCAGAAGGATAAATGTGCATGTTGCTGCCTTCTGCATTTGCTTTATCCTTCTGTATTTTAGTGTTTCAGGGAAAAAAAAAAAATCCCTGCTCACCCTTTCATCTGCTCAGTGTTTTGAATGGTGTCTTCCACAACCTCATTTATTTGAGCCTATTTGAAATTTTCTCTGGGGATGAAAGGATGTGTCGAACATAAAATGTCTTTCAGCTGAAGACAGAGCTTAAATGCTGGGGACTATAGAGAAAAATAACTGGTGACATTGCAAAGGAGCCAGCATTTCAAAAGAGTAAAGATGTTATGGGATTATTTTATTACCTTTGAACCCTGAGAGCTTTACAGCTCCACTACATACCCCCTAGAGCAATTCCTGGCTACTCCTCTGTCCTATATTTTACAGAATAACAGAAAACTAGAGAGTATTTCTGTCAAGCTCCAGTTCTGAAAAGGTCTTTTGAAACTTTAACTTTCGAAATAAAGGAAAACTCCTATGGAGAACATATAAATTATGTCTGGTGACATTTCTCAAATAATGTGGGTGCAAAATGAATCTCAGTTTCCTTTCATTCATTTTAATGAGTGTAATGAAAAGATAATATGTACTGAAATGTACCACTCAATCTGAGCAAGGAGTAGTACAGAATAAAACAGCTCTTGTTGCCCCTTAGGACTGCAATACATTAAGCTTTTCTTACCATTATGTGCTTTATGGTTAAGTGTTATGTGCTGCATTTTATAATTTAATTTCTAACTGAGCAGATTCAGTGGCTTTAAATCTTTCAGATTCTTAAAGGAAAAGTTTTCTAAAAGAAGGAATAAGAAACAATCAGATGACTCAATTACCTGAAAAGGGTTCTGCTACAGGAAAAGTAGTTTTCAGCTGGTATAAATCACTATAACATCGAAGTCAATGGAGCACAGAGTTTCATAGGAGCAGAGTATTTGGCCCAATACTTGCATGTTAATTCTCCTAAATGTTTACTGTGTGGGAGTTCTGGTTTATAATGAGGGATTCCAGATGTAATGTTCTCACGGGTTACAGTGACTTGCTGTCAACTTGTTCTGTTCTCTGCTCACACTTATGTGTCTTATGATCCATAGGATTCAACATCTCAGTTTTCTGAGAGATTTCCCCTTTATTTTAATTTTTTATCACTCTTTTAAATTTTAACCCTTGGCAAACAATTATGGTATTCCACAGTGAGTCAAAAAAAAGTCAGAGTTTTCTGTTATTTTCTCTGTTTTGACCAACATAATGTAGAAGGAAAAGTGTAATTTAGTCAAAAAATGGAGGATGAGAACTCAATCATTTGCACCTATATATCTATTATTATTATTATTATTATTACTATTATTATTATTATCATCATCCTCGTCATCATCATTATCATTATCAATTAATAATGAGAGGCAGAAGGTTTCAGCATTCCTAAGCAGGAGAAAGTCATGAACCACAAGTCTCCAAATATTCTCTTTACTGAAGAACAAAGTATAATTCTGGTACAATAACTTCCTAATGAACTCTCTGCCAGCTTGTTCTTAATAACAATCTGTGTCTTTTAGATGCTGATGGTAACTTCAACAAGCAAGGAGAGCAAGTCAGAGCCCAGAAGGAGGAAGCGGAGCACAACAATGAGAGAGGCGTCACAGAACGAAGAGAAGAAGAGTCGCAGGAGG
>CM031878.1:73895503-73915796 GCA_018697195.1 Certhia americana
TGTTGAAAAGAAAAAGAAAAAAGAAAAAAGAAAGAAAGAATAAAAGAAAAAATGGAAAAAAAAAAAAGAAATAAAAAATAAAAAAAAGAGGAAAATGAAAAAGGTAGTTACCTATGGTTAGGCAAGGCAAAAGCAAGAGAAAGCAAGAAAAAGGAAAAGGAATTGTAAATTACCCCATACCTGTGTTCACTATGAAACCCTTAGAGAATGTGTCTGAATTTTTTGTTTTTTTTAAGTGGGAGAACATAGGGTCTGATGGGATTCCTGAACGGATAAAAATAACACAGTTATAGGCAATATTTAAACAAATGATGGGTTTAAGTATTTACATAGACAGTAAAACATGTCAGGAAAATGGCACTATGTGAAAATCTTTTAATAGGAATGGCTTTACACATTTGACAGAGTAATTACTGGGAAATATCAATTGCTTCTCCTTGAATCCTTGTGTTTCTGCTATAGTAAAAAAATTCTAAACCTGACCTATGAACACACTAGTTTAAAAGTAAAAGTATCCGCTTGGAGATCTTATGATTGTTTTCATGAAAACATAAGAATAACCTTTAAAACATTTTTCCTCAAATAACAACCATGCAAGCTAGTTCACTTCTGCAGGCAGGTTGATAAAAACAACAAAACACTTTAAAAAAGTGTTCAAATTAAGAACATGACTCTGATTACTATGGAGGTTAATGTTACAGAGCCAAAGTGTTATTTTTGTTGTGGTAGCTGTGTAACAGAGGGAATTTTTATGAAAACAACTGTTAAAAAATATTAAAAATATGTTAAAAAACTTGAAATAATAAATTCTCAGTATTGCAAGTTTAGTCTAGGAATATATAACCCATAGAAAAGGGTAAAATTAAAGTAAATATGAAAATCACTGTGTTAAGTTTCACAATGTTATTGGGCAGGGAACATATCTTTAATTTTTTGTTTGTTTGTTTTTGGGTTTTTTTTGATGTTGGTATCAACCTCTTCAATGATATATGTGGGTTTTTTCTTCATGATGTCCATTCTATGAACATATAAGTTTTGGGGGTATGGGTCTCATGGTGTATTGAGATAAGCCTAAATTTCCATAAGCAATCTAGCCAATTATGTTTCTATTTGGTGGCTTATATTTGCTTTTAGTTGTATTTTGGGGATCCCTAAGGTTCACAAATACTTAGCAATTGACAAATAGCTTTTCTCTCATTTCTCAATGAGTTTCAGAGGTGAGAAAACTTCTCCAGTCCAGTGCTGAAGATGTGTGTTGGTGTCACACAAAAAGGTATTTATGTGGAGAGGGTTGAATTTAGGGGCAGGGAGAGGGCAGAATGTGATCCCTTAAAATGAAATTGGCTCAAGACTCATGGAAAAATGGCATGGATAGAAAACACTTCTATATGAAATGGTTATACTCACAATTTCTGTGCAGGAACTGTTACACTTGGTAAAGCAGAGGACAGAAAGAGGGGGATACATGGATTTGTCTCTGGACTGCCTGGATGTGTCCAAGGGACAAGTGCATTTGATGAACTGCTGGATGTCATTCCTAGGAAAACTGCCATTCATCTGTGTGGGCAATCAGGGGAGGCAGTGAACGAGATACAAGGTGATGTTTGGTGTCCCCACATCCAACCCACAGTCAAAAGAAAAGTAGTGGAACATGCTAGGAAATTAAGGGGTAATTATCAACCCTGACAGAGAGAAGGTGGGTGTGGTGAACTGCACTTTAAAATAAAGTGAAACAAAGGGAAAATTAAATAAGAAAAGAGAGTTCTGTCACAGATTTCACTTACAATTCCATCACATGGCATGGAAAAAAAAAAATCTAGGAGAAATTACACAGTGTGAAATAAACAAAATACAGGGATTGGTGATGTAGGGGACTACCCAGACATCAGAGTGATGATGGCTCTCTGAGAGCAGTGAGGGCTGCAGCAACACATGCAGACAACATCTCAGAAAAGCAGCCAAATGCAAGATATGCTCATGGGAATCTGGAACTGCTCCTTGTCCCTCATCCTCAGCTTTCCAGTTGTTTGGTCTGGTCTCAGGATATGAGGAGGTATTTTCTGTCACAGAATGAAATGGACCAGCTCTATGGTGAAGAAAAACCGAGAATTGAGATTGTTCAGCCTGGAGAGGAGAAACTTTGAGGTGATCTCACTGTGGCCTTCCAGTGCCTGAAGGGAGCCTACGGAAATATGGAGAGAGAAAATTGACAAGGACGTGTAGAAGGGGGACTAGCTTCCCCATGGCACAAGGCAGGGCTGGAAGGCAGATTGAGCAGGAATTGTTCCCTGCACAGGCCCTGACACAGGGTGTCCAGAGCAGCTGGGGCTGCCCCTGCATTCCTGGCAGTGTCCCAGGCCAGGCTGGACATTGGGAATGGGAGCACCTGGTACACTGGGAGGGGTCCCTGCCAGGGCAGGGGTGGCACTGGGTGGGATTTGGGGTCCCATCCAACACAAACCATTCCATGATTCTATGTTTTTATATCCAGATGTTTGTTTTCAGGACTCATTTCCCAGCTGTTATAATATGAATACTCTTGGCTTCTAGACCCTTCTCAAAGGAGATTGCATCTAAAGTATTGTTTCATGTTTGAAATTTATGTTACTGGACCGCCACATTCTCGGGGTTTTTATCCACCTACATGAGAAGTTTAAACAACACATTAAGCTTTCTGGGCTTAATCATTCCCTCACTTATGAGTAAGCTTATTTTTTTAAATGTTGGTGCAATTTTGTTATTCTAGTTATCAGCATGTGCTTGGTAAAACATGACATGATGTCAAAGGAGACCCTTCCCACCTTAGACCATTCTGTGATTATATGAAAATATTTTGCTCTGTTAGGCTTTGTGAACTTCCTGAGCACAGTTCTGGTTCCCAGCAAAAACAGATGACTCCACACAGTTTCTAACCAGCGGAGTTTCAATTGTTAGATGTCTTTAAGATATTTCTGGTTGCCTCATAATACTTTCCCAAAATGTATTTAATTAGATTCAAAGCTTTAAAATTTCCTCGGTCTCTTTTGCAAGAATAAAATTGTAAAGTTTTACAGCCCTTTTAAACTTGAAAAGAAGCTCCAACCCAAATGCACCTCTTGAGAGTGAAGCCTTTCTACAAATGCAGTTAGCAATTATATAACGTCCTACTCAGCTTATAATATTACAACACATCAGAAGTTACCACTTTCATTCTTAGCTCTTCTATGTCATATTTTATGTAGCCTCAAAGCATTTTTAGCCCTCTTGATCTTTAAATAATCCTAATTTTCTGTAATTTATAAGATTTAATATAACAGATAAGCAATTTATGACTCATTCCTACTTGACTGTTCCATGCTAAAAATGCAGAGTCTGATCATTCAGCTCATTAATAAAGATACAAATCAAGACAGAATCTGTGTTAAGGCACAGAAAAATGGTGATCTGTACATTATACAGAGAACAGCAGAGGGTTTTAAAAGAGTAAACAAGATTTCACAGAAAGGAACACAAAATAATCATCCTCTCCTTTGTGCCACTAAGATGTGTGATGAAAATAAAATACAAAGCCATGACATTTGTAATGTATTTGAGGATTTGTACACTCATCACATAATGCAGAACATATTATACCAAAAAAATTTACAGGAAATTCAGTTTTTTTTTTTTTTTTTTTTTTTTTTTTTTTTTTTTTTTTTTTTTTTTTTGTGGATGCATGGTAGCTGCTTGCTAGAAACATGTTTAAATGCCTTTTTCAGATAACCAAAGGCAACTGCAGATAAATTATGGGTTTTCTTAATGCAACCTAAGGGGCCTTTAATTTAGAGAACATATAGTGTGGATACATTAAAGACCAAGGCTTTTGTGATGTGGTAATTTGTATAGGAAAAGTGTTTGAAAACAAAAGTGCATAAGGAAAAAATAAACTCTGCATATATGAAATGTGAAGCTAAATATTGAATTTTTAGTGAAATTTTGCAAAAATGTTATCGTGTAATTATTTGCAAAAATTATATAGTTAAAATGTCAATTAATACCTACTTATGTGAAAAAAATGAAGACTTAAATTAAAAATAGTTTTATGAAACTTAAAAAAAAAAAAAAGCAGAGAAGCTGTGGTAAAAAAACTATCTGATGAATAGCGTCACTGGAATATGATGAATTTGATTAAACCATGTATATGGTTTCTTGAACTCTGAGTGTGCTATCTGATAATGATGGCACTGACAATGATGGCAATATTACATTTTATTTCATTAATATTTTTTGGGGTTTTTTTCTGTTCTTAAACAAATTTGTAAATTTATCAAAGAAAAGACTGTGTATTTACCCCACCGGAATGTGAAATATAGGTTTAGATGGTCAGTTTCTGTTTTATAAATAATTCTCCTTTTCTGTAATATAGCTAAATAAAAATGCATTGATGAAAGAATCCAATTCATCATTGACAGAGGTCGACTGATGCATCATTATGTGATGCCATGATAATATATCATTTATAAATCTTCATAAATCATAGACTTTTCTTATTCCTCATGTCTTTAATATGTCAATGGTTTTTGCAGCTTCTTCTATTGGGAGGTCATATTTTCAGGAAGTGAAACTGAAGTTTTATACTTAGTGTATTTAAGTGAGTTCATTTTGCTGGAACTAAACCATCAAGAAATCATACTGGCTTTCTCCTGTACTTTGCTAGATGGTGATAAATCTTCTCATCTTTAAGACTTTTTCAGTTGCCGTGTTTTCCGTCATACATGATGACTAATTTTATATTTAAATTTAAATTGTTTTCCATTCGTTTTCTTCCTTGTGTGGCAGCAACAGATCTGTTTGTCTTGCAGCATCTAAACATAATCAGAACAAATGTTCCACAGCTATGATTTGTTTAGGACAAATATTCTTGAATTTGCAAGTTCGTAGAACCATAGAATCCCAGGCTGGAAGGGACCTCAAGGATCATCCGGGTCAAACTTTTTTGGCAAAATCAAGGTCCAGGTAAGATATTTGTCTTAAGATGAGTCTTGAAAATGTCTGATGTTGGGGAATCCATCTTTTCCCTGAGGACATTATTCCAGTGGTTGGTTGTTATGGTGAACATTTTTTCTCCTGTGTCTAATCAGAGCCCCCCAGGAGTGCCTTGGAGCTCTCACCCCTTGTCTTCTCCATGTTGCTCCATGTACAAAGAGAGACTCCATCTCTTCTCAGGCCACCCTTCCACAGTGGCACCTGTGCTGAGGTGTCCCCTGAGCCTTCTCTCCTCAAAGCTGAACAAAGCCAGCTCTCTCAGCCTCTCCTCACAAGTCAGACTTCCCAGCCCTGGATCCTCTTTGTGGCCTCCTCTGCACCCTCTCCAGCCTGTCCCCCTCTGTTTGGCATAACAGGGACCAAAGCTGAACACAGTGGTGCTCCAGGTGTGACCCAACAAACGCTGAGCAAAGTGGGCTGATGAATTCAGCTCTGATTTGCATGCTCTTGTTGATGCCATCCAGCTTCCTGTTGGCTTTTCCTGCTGCAGCAGGACCCTGGTCACTCATTCATGATGTGTTCTCCCCAGTCTCCCAAGTCCCTTTCCACTAGTTCCCAGCCAGGTAGATCCCAGCCTGTGCTGTACAGGATTTCCCAAATGCAGGTTTTCCTTGCGCTTGTGCTTATGGAACTCCATAGTGTTTTGGTTTTGTTTGTTGGGGTATTTTTCCCTCTCTTCCAGCCTATCCAGGTCTTCCTGCAGGGTGGGCTCTTCCTTTCAAAGTGTCTTCTTCTCCCTCATAGTTTGGTATCACTGGCAAAATTCATCAGGATATGCTTCATCTCAGCATCCAGATCACGTAAGAAGAAAATAAACAACTAGTTTGGTCTAAAGTGGGTGTTTGGAGCAACCCATTTGGGACAGTCTGCCAGTTTGGAAAGGATCTATTTACCATGAGCCCCACCATATGGCATCTATCATCCAGTCCCCCCGCCCACTCCACAGACCCCTTGCCTAGAAAATAAGGAATAATTTATTTTAGCAGAAGACTGTAAGAAACTGCATTGAAGTCCTTGGAGGAATCCAGTTGGATTGTTGCCTGAAAAATAGAAAAGATCTTCCAAAAAATGTCAGAGTGAAAATAAAAGCACACCTTTTCTTGAAATGTTTCAGGTACACAATATGACAAAAATCGCACATGACACAGTAATTCTACAATTTTGATTATATTAGTCAATTTCAATATTGTCCAATTAAAAAATTAGTGTATTAGGTAATAAATCCTGGGGTCCCATCCCACTGGAAGCAGTCCAGAGGTTTATTTTGCCCCACTTTTGTTATGTCTGGTCCGGATTCTAACTTTCTTGTAGTTGGTTCTCTTCTTGGATTAAGATTAAAAAATATTTTAGGAATGTTTTAATAAGGTCAGCTTAGTGCTCCCAAATGTTGGGAATAAAGAAAGGAAATGTACTAGAAGCTACAGTCATGCTTTAGCAATCTACACAGCTACAAATATATGAAAAATATAAAAAGCTAAAAATCTAAGGCATCAAGATAGTGGTGACTGTTCAACCAAGCAGAGGACTTTGTCATAAAGGGTGGTCAGGTTTGTCAAGTACAATTTGTTCTCGGTAGATTCATGCTGGCTTTTCCCACTCATGTGCTTCTTCTGGCTTTTGAAAAGCCCCAGGAGGGTTCGTTCCAGAACTTTCCTAGGGACTGAAGAAAGACTGATGGTCTTAAAATTGATGGTATCCTTCTTTGAGAAATTTTAGTTTGGTGTTCCATTAGTCTTCTTCAACTTTTCTGGGAATTCCCCCAACCTCCATAGCTCCAGAAAGAAGCAAAGAAAGAGAATCTTCTCATTCATGTCAGCCAACATTCCTAACATTGGTGGATGATCAAGCAATGCCAGAATGGTTTGGGTTGGAAGAGACCTTAAAAATCATCTTGTTTCACCCCCTGCCCTGGGCACCTTCAACAAGAACAAGTTTTCCCAAGCTCCTTCTTTGAATCTGGCCTTGAACCTCCAGGGATGAGACAACAGGGTCCATCAATTTTTTAGGGGTCAAGCTTCAACTGATCTCCATGGCTCTTCAAGAGTGTAGATGGGTTTTTTTTGTCTTTCTCCTTTAAAAAATCCAGGCCAGCAGAGTCTAGAAGGCTTTCCTTTGGTTAAAAGAGTTGAAATGAAAACATTCATCTCATGCGGTGAAGTAATCGGAGTTGTCAGTGTGTTCTGTTTCAAGGGGAAAAAAAACAAAACAAAACACCATCAAATAGAAACATAAAAAACCTCAAAAAGCTCCAGAGTCCAAAAGGCAAGAGTTTGAATAGTGAAAACTGGTAGAGCAGAAGCAGATTTATTGACTCAGTGAACTAACTGCTGGAAAAAGGTGATTTGACACAGAATATTCAGAAAAAAGATGCGTATTTTCAGAAAATATGTACCTCCACTTTGGGAAAGGAAATAAGTGATGAGTTCAGTGATGATTTTCAGTGAGAAAATTTGGGTAGAAATACATTTGAAATCCTTACATTAATTCTTTTGCTGCTCGTACATTTGCATAAACATGATTAGGAGAATTTGGAACTCTGTTGGGTGTAAATTAGACATATTGGAATTATGTTGATTTTCAGATATACCCCATCACCCAGAAAAATTATAATGAGTGTTTGTGATTAAAGGAAATTTGAAGAGTTCTTGCTCATTTAGAGTATTATGATGGGCTGGGGGTGCTAATGAAGTGCAAAATTAAATTCTAACAATTATGTAAATACAGACACAAATAAAACTAAAGATATTGTTGTACTTCCAGGGATTAAGGTAAACTATTTTGAAACTATCGAAAGATAGTAACATGAAATAGTTTTTTAGGTTTGTATTGTGCTGAGGGTGTATCTTGGCTAGGTGTGGTTTCATAAAATCCTACAAAAATTCCCCAAACATCTTACTTTAGTTTAAGTTTAGTTTACTTTAGTTTAATGTACATGTTAATCTAACAGACAAGTGAACTTATGAATGTGGTAGGAATTTGCTGGTCCATTAATATAGTCTGACATCCTCATCATCAAAGGTAGGAAAAATTATCACTTGATGATGAGTAGTTAGAAATTTATCTTAAATGATAGAGAAGTGATGATTTTAAGTAGGACGAAGTCACTACATTTTGCTCCATTAATCATGATAAAGAACAAGTTTTCTTGATAATACATGACATTTTGCACAAAACAAGAAATGTTTAATATTTCTTCTTTTCCTGAAATGAGCAGAGATGCACTTCCAGAAGTAGAAAATCTTGACATTACAGTTTAAAATATGTACATATTTTTGGTAATATCATCTACATGATACTTCAATGTTTATCTCCATTTGCATTTCAATAGGTTGCAAACACTTTTAACAAAGGGAAAGATTTTAAGGGCTAGAGGAAAAGATACACCAGAAACAGATATATGCAGCTTAAGCTGTATCAGGCAGTAAGGTTAGATTGAAAACAGGCTACTGAGGGAAACTATAGGGTTATCTTAAAACCACCAAAGCAAGGAAATTTAAAATTAATAGATAGGGTCGATTTCCTTTGTTACTTTAAATCCATAAAGCCATTTTTGTATTGCTTTCATATTTAGTTTTTATACTAACAAAGCAAAAAAATAGAACTATTCACTTCTGCTAAATATGTTTCGTTTTACTGCAAATTTTTGGAGGGAGAGAACAGTCAAATAAAATCTTTGCACCTTTATTCAATGAGTCCCTTATGTGTTTGGTTATTCACTGAACTGTAGCAGTAATAGAAAAGCTAAATAATTTTAGCCAATTGTTCCACACCCCTAAATTTTCAGTTGTGAGTCTCACCGGTGTTTTGAAACCTCAGATTTGATCATTCTAATCAGAAGACATACTATGGAAATACCTTTTCTGCGTGTTGCTAGTATTAAAAAAAAAGAATGTTGATATTAGTTTTGGAGCCCTCTTTGAGTTCCACGTTGCCTCCTGCTTGTCTTTGTATTGCTTGATTCTTTGTGTTGGTTTAAACAGAGATGCATTTAAATGACTTTAAGTATTTAAAAATTTTTTTTTGTGAAAAACTTAATTTCTTCCAAAATCTCTTTTACTGCCTTAATAAACTCTTCCTTCACCCTCTTAAAATTGTAGTTGCACCCAAGTATTTGAGTTACCCTGGAAAGCCCTTTAGAAATGTGGCTGAACTTTGTTTTAACTTTAAAAACTACTGACATCTCCACATCTTGGGTGACTTCATTGGTAAGCATGGCTCCTTACCTAGAACCCCACATGTTTAATTCCTGGTTTAATTCCACACAGACCTTGATACCCAGCTTCATATTTTCTGTGTATTTGTGGATTCATTTCAATATTTACCTTGTATTCCCCTGAATTTCCTCTTTTTTTCTTTTTTTCATTCTATGTTTTTCTCCCATAACCACTCCTGCTCCTTGTGATGGTGCAAACATTCCAGACTACTGCAGTAGTGATAAATGGCGTTGATGCCTTAGGGTGATACCTAACTTAAATTAGCTGCTAAAGCTAAACTGTTCAGTTTCAATTTTTGATACTGTTTTGCGGCACTGTCTTTTCATTCACCACTGAGTTGGCTTCGCCTGCTTTGTGATTTAATTATTCTTCACAGGGTAATGAAAATTTAGAAATGTGTAAGGAAGACAAATGCAGTTTTGCAACTGAAGCCACACAAAACCACAACAGCTAGAGAACAATGCAGGGATTTCTGAACTGCAGAAAGCAGTTGAAAAGCTTTTGGAATGTGCAGTCTGTAGAAACAACTTTTTGCCTAGAGGATTCAAGTACTTCTTTATTTTTAGGTGCAGAGCTCTTTAAGTCATAAAATCCTCCTTTCCCATCTGCTTAGAAGGGTCAAAATCATATAACCAGGGGAGAACAGAAGAAGAAATTATTTTTATCAAATAGAAAACTGTTGGAGCAAGAGACCTGCTCCATTATCATTTACCATTAGAGACCTGCTCTTCACACTAGCAGAACTTTGTAAACCTTTCCCTGTGAATTTTTAATTTTTTTTCTTTTTATCTATGCCTTCCAAGTCTACAGGAACATCACACATCCTGGAGCTAAGGCTAGCACAAATTTGTGCATATTTTCTCTCTCACTACTAATGTGGTTTTAAACTTGTTTATCTGTTTATTCTCCCATGAGTTTTAAAGATAAATTCTATGACTGTGCTGGCAAGTTTTCTTGCTTGGTTGCAAGGCAGAATACAGACAAATTTTTCAAAGATGCACAAATTTATAAATTTTTTTTTAGCCTGCATGCAATGCCACATAGGTACAGCAAATATACTTCTTTTCCACCTTTTGTGCCTGAATTTGTTCATTCTTTTGTAGCTCCTTCTTAGTGTCTGAGACAATCTTTTGTTTCCAACCCACCAATGATCACTCTTTCCACAATCCTTCTAAAACCCCTAATCTCCTGCAATTAAAAAAAAAAAAAAAAAAAAAAAAAAATATATATATATATATATATATATATATAAAACTCTTTAATTATCTTCATCCTTTAGCAATACCTCCAGGAAATACATAGAGCTCCATCATTCACTGGCATAATCTCATACGTGACACTGTTGACATATTATATACTGAAATAAACATTTTGAAATAAAACAAGTTAGAAATGTTCACATTTCAGTTTAATTTCCTGTCTCCCAGTGTAGTTGTTTTGTTTTGTTTTGTTTTTAATGGTCAGCTGTTTTATTTCTGCTTTGAAAGCTTTAGACTGATGTAAAATATATTTGGATAGATTCAGGCAGCAAATAAGAATGCAATTTAAGTCCATTTGCCCTGAAAGATATAGATTTCTTTTTATTTAAATACCTTAGAGAAATATTCTTAGCTAAGATATTTTTTAAAAATCCAATCTTTCTTATTGTCAAATTTCACCAAGCAAAATTAGAATTTTCCATGGGGAAAGGAAATACTTTCATTTGAAACACTCACGTTCAAGTTGATCATTCTTGTTTTGAACCCACTGTTTAAACTGAGGTAATTAAACAATTCAGCTTCATTTTTTCAGGGGCTTTTTACCTTTAATTGTTCATTGTCAAGTAATAGGTACTCTAAATCAAAATTATATAATTATAAAAATACTGGCTTTTTGCTGAAGAGAAACTCAATCTTTTAGTCAAGCTTTATTAAAACAAATATTATCCCCTGTAGAAAATTTATATTTCAGGTAAGTAGGGCAGACAAAATCTTAGGCTGACAACAGAAAACACCGCTGAGAAGGAAAACACTGCTAATTACAGGTGCAGGTTAAGTAAACCCACCATTATTTTTCTATGACATAAAAATTACAGCATCATGAAGGATTCACAGCTCATTAGCCAACAGCTGCTTAACTCAGGTGACTCTGGCCTCAGAAATATCTTGTGTTTTTTTGTCTTAGAACCCTGACACAGAGGCCAAGGCCTACGAGCAGACAGTTGTGGATATGCTTTTCCAGGAAAGACTTCAGAAATCTTCTCTTTTTCACTCCCTCTGGCTGCAGAAATATTTGAAGAGAAAAAAAAAAAACAAAACAAAAACCCAAAAAACCAAGTCAAATAACAACAGTAACAACAAACCCCATCATGAAATATCAGTGAACTTATTTGTACATTTAGGAATTAAATGCACCTTTTTCAGCAGGCATAGCTGTGAAGAAAAATTCACCATGGGCTATCCTGAATAAGAAGAAATGTAAGAGTGGTAATAAGTGTAAGAAAATCAGTGAAAGAGGTAATAGATCTTTTAAGGACTAGCAGGGATGAACCTTAATATTTTCTTTGCCAGATTTTTATAGTGCTGTTAGGAAAAGGGAAGATGAGATAGCATGAAAATAAACATATATAAAATTGGAATGTAATAATAAGCATGACAGGCTAATGCATGGAGATTCAATGCCTTAAGAATTAACTAGGAGTGTGTCTTGGTTTGGAAAGACAGGGGTGTCTGCTAGGGAACTAAAAAAAAGAATGGAAACTTCCCTTGGACTTGTTATTTTCTTAAAATTGAAGGGGGGGGGTCTCAGGCAACGAAGTGAGGGTAGGAATAACAGTTCTTTAATAGTTAGTCTAACAAGGTAAATTAACAATAATAACTATAATATTGACAACAAACAGAACTAGAGAGGAAAAGGGAAAAAAAACAACAACCCAGTTACAGTTTTCCTCTGGCACCCCCCACCCCCTCAGTACCGTTACAAGCTACCAGAGCCAGCAGCAGTCCTGGGAGGATGAGATGTATCCGAGGCTCGATGGTAGTAGCTGGAGCTGTAGAAAATGTCCTGGCTAGACACGGGTTGCAGAAAACACAGCGTGGGGAGACCTCGAACAAAACTGAAGAAACCGTGGATGCAGGGCAGGGAGAGAGAGAGAGCTCCCGGCAGGGCAGGGAGGGAACAAGTTCCCCAAAATCCCAGGGGGAGACACGAAGAGACGGTGGTCCAACCGAGTTTCAGGTGAAGGATGGTGAGAGCTCTCCGCTGCGCTGAGACAAGCAGCCCCGGCCGTTCTCCCGAGAGCAGAAAAACTGCCCAGAGCGAAGTGAAGTCTGTGCCACCCTGTCTCTGCCTTAGCTGCTTTTTTTGTTTGGTCCTAAGCCCCCATGAGTACCGAAAAGCACCCAGCCATTAGCTTCTTAGCAACTTCTGGGAAAAATTTCTATAAGGAAATAACCCAACCCCCAACAGAGTGAATGCTGCAAAGCACTTTTGTGAATGGAAAAATGACATTCTACAAAATGATCTTCTGCTTAGTTTGGGAAGTTGACAGGGAGAAACATTAGCAACAACTGCAACAGCAATTAAGGTTGACCAAAATAATGGAAAAAAAGTCAAAATGCCTTTTCTTGAATGACTTACCTTGATTTTTTCATTTCTTACATAGCTATTTAATATTTGAAAAATAATAGTAGTGAGAAAGACTAAATAGATATTGACAATAATATGGAGTTAGTTTGTTATGTAGCTATTTGGTTAGTATTTATTTTCTCACAGAAACAATAGAGATTAATGATAATATACAACTTCTTTTCAAGGTACTGTTTTAGAAAATAATATAATACATGGCCTATACCTAAAATATGCTGTTTCCTTATAAAAGGATCACATTGAAAAGGATACTATGGTTGAGCTTGTTGTTTTGTTTCAAATTATATATTTTCATTATATAATTTGGAGTAGTTCAAGTTGATATAAAACTCATTGTATGTTGTTTGTATGGTATTATTTGAATTTCCTGGCTCTGATCTTTCTCTGTCCTTTAGACTCTGTTTGTTCCTCTTACATACAGATTTTTTCAACACCATTTGCAACTCACTTTTCTGGTTTCAATGCCATTATTCCCTACCAAGCACTATTCAAAGATTCATTTTCATTTCTAAGGCTGGAAGAACTCTTAGGAAAAAATGTCAGATGTCAAATTAATTTCTCCTATAGAAGGTATAGAAGTCGAGTATGCCTTTTTATTTCCATTTAAAAAGTTCTTGAGGTAGTGGCTTTCCAAATGATTGATCTAAGCCATTACTGAAACACCAGCTTTTATTAGTTTTTTACCATAATTTTCTTTTATGATGCCGCTGACTTCACTAAGAAATTTTGCTGGAGATTGAAGTCCTTAATAGCAATATCTGAGTAAATCTGTTATAAGGAAATAATGAGTTCAGATGGGTTATGAAAATTTCAGGAAACTTGTGAGATTTTATATCAAAGAGGTCAGAAGCAGAAAAAAAAAAAAAAAAAAAAAAAAAAAAAAGAAAACCAAACAAAAAAAACCCCTGAATTGTAAGCATGGAAGGATAGAGTTTGGATTGGGAAAAAACTGGAGATCCTGTAGTTCTACACTGCCTGAGAGAATCAAGTCCAGAGATACCTGACACAAAACATTCCAAAGCTGATCCCTCCTTATAAAGGACTTCTTTCCCAACTGCTTTCAATATTTATTTTTCTATAAGTGCTGTGACAAAAAAGAATGATCTACAAGATTTAAAATGATTTTTATAAAATGCAGAAAGGGTACGGCTATTTTTCTCTTTTTAATTTTTTAGACCACGACACCAAAAGTGATTGAAAAGATGAAACATGGGTTTTACGTCAAGACTAATGCAATTAATTTCCAGAATCAGGAAACCCCAGAGACTTCAGCTTCAGAGAGCAAGAATTTTGGCTTTATGGTATTGGGGAGTAATTTCATTCACATGAAGTATATGTCTCATACTGAATGATCAGAACAGTGATAGATTATATCAGGTCTATTGCAATTTTTAGACAAATTTATTCAGATTGTTTTTAAGAAACAGTGAAGATTAACACAGCATAGTATCTAATGTTCATTCAATATATATTGAACATTAGATACAATACATATTCAATATATCAATTTGTACACTGAACATATCAATACCAATATATACATTGAACAGTGAAAGCAATACATTTACTTTATTTTATAAAATTTACTTATTTCTTATGCACATTGGGAGCTTTTTAGCACTTTAGTTAATAATAAACATCTGTGTTTATTATTATTTTTAGTCAACAAAAACAGTAGTTGTTGTATGAATTCTATTTAACTTGTGCTGTTCTCTGGTTAGGTTAAATAAATTGTATAGGTTTCATGAAATAGGAGAAAATAATCAAACCATAAATATTTTCACAACTAATGTACACAGAATCATGATCTAATTATGATCAGGTCACAGCTGCTGTAGCAGGGAATAATTCTGAATTTTAGTCAAGACCTTTCACAGTAATTGACATTAAAATTTTCAGAAGTCCTTTTTCTTGACTTTAATACTGAAAACTGTGCTCTTCAATACTAGCACAATGAGGAGGGCCAGAAGACAGTCACAAAACTTTTTTCTGATAAGTCTATGGAAACTACGAAAATCAGTTATTTATATAGTCTTTATGTATCTAATGTAACATCCAATGAAAGAGTCACTTAATTTTTCTGTGCAAGTACCAATTTTTTTGGTCTCCTTTGGCTGTCTTTGCTGGTTAATAATGTTGCCTCTATAAAAGGTGTATTGTCAATATCAGACTTTGGGAATTTCTCCCAGGAAGGTGGATTTTTTTTCCTATATGAATATTTTAGAAACAAACCAGTGTTAATATAAGGTTTCTTTGGGGTTTCTGACTCAAAATGTAAAAGCAATTAAAATTTAATTTTTTGTTAGTTAACTTTTTTTTTTTTTTTTTTTTTAACTGTAAAACTACTTAGCAGAAACCAAATATTACAGCATGAAGTAATTTCTTGAAGTTCAGTTATATTGTCAGGAAATGGGTACTGAGGAACCACATGAGAAAGGTTTGAGATTTTTAAGTGGGAAGCTGCATACAGAAAGTAAAATAAACAGCATTCCTGCTCACTACACTGGAAAACTAAAGGAAGATAGTGAAAGGACTCTATTTTATCAGAGAAGGGCTTTTTCTCGAGTTGTGCTTTTAATGTTACCCTGAACTAAATTTTTTTGTCTTCAAGTTCTATGAATGCAGTAAAAGGGAACTAATGAAAGAAAATTATTCAGTTTAAGGAGTTGCTCAAAATAATATGAGAGATGCAGTATCTAATTCCAGCATCTACCTCTGGTATGATTTCAGAAATAAAGCTTGTGTCTTTAAATATATTTGAATTAATGTTTGCTTAAAATGTTTACTGTCAATTTTATTGCAGACTGATTTCACTCTGCTGCTTTTTTTTTTTTTCTCTTTGAAAAGTGAGAATTAGACCCATTTAAAAATCACTAAAACTGGAGAAAAACATAGAAACATCAAAACTTAAATTTAAAAATGCATTGAATGTCTGTTTTTCTTTCCCATCTTGATTCTGAGATTCTTGATACCGAAAAGAGGCTTTTATTTAATCAAAATGGAGATTTTTTTGTTTGTTTCGGTTTTTTGGGTTTTTTTGGTTTTTTGTTTTTTTGTTTATTGGTTGATTTATATTTTGTACTCACAGAGAGAAGGATATGCTTTTTGGACAAGGATTGTTATTAATTTACCCATATGAAAACTAGAGCTAGTCCTAAAAAAAGAATAAAAAATATCCTTTCTTTTTCAACGGATTTGTGTATAAGCAGAATTTCCTGCCTTGCTCTCGCCTTGCTTTTTTTGGTTGTTTTGTTTGGGTTTTTTTGTTTGTTTTGGTTTGGGTTTTGTTTGTTTTTGTTTGTTTTGGTTTTGGAGTTTTTTGCATTTTCCAAAATTACTCCTGACTAGCATTTATTCTGTCTCATATATTTTATATACCACATATTTTCGCTAAACATTATTTCAGTCTGGAGGGGTGCAGCAATGTGTTTTTCCTGCACAATTGTAGTAGTGGCAAATTCAGCCTGCAAAAATGTCTTTCCATTTCCTTTATGGAATGGAAAGACATTTTTGTCTTTCTATCCCCTTCATCCAGCATCCTCATCTTCTACTGATGCTGAAAAAGAATCCTATTGACACAGCTGAACATTACTGGGTTCTGATTGACTTTAATTTCTTGTGGCTCATTTAATATGAAGTCTTCCATAACTTCAGCATATTAAGAACATAGAGTAACAGTTGGGTTTTTTTTCCTTTTTCAATGTACATAAAGTTAATTGGTCTGAAACCTCAGAAGTCTGCGTAGTTACGAAGAGGTCATATCTTGCTTAGATTGTCTTAAATCTTTAATTGTGAAGTGAGGCATCGTATATGTATATTCATAATTCTACACCATTACTGAGGAGTGATACATTGGCTAAAAACCTTTTGGGCTATTCATGTGGAAATTATACTCTACATAATGTCTGTCAAAATTTGATAGTTTGTCTTGTAGGAAATGAGAGCGATGTGCTTCATTTACTGACTTTGATTTCACTTAATATTTATAGGAAAGAAACCCAAATCATATTTTCTGTAATTCTTGCCATCAATATTGTCACCCTTATATTTTCCACTTAAACTTCTGTTTCCCTGAGCACTGCTTCAGTGCAACAGAAAGTTTCCTACTAAAACTCTTATTGTGGTTGTGAGTCAAATAATGACATGTGATTTGCTGTTTTATTATTAAGCTGTTTTCTTGCACAGCTTAATAATAGCACATGAGACTTTTGATTTGTGTGGAAACTCTATTTCAATTAAGTAATTAGTAAACCTTAAAAAAAATAGGAAAAAAAAAAGAGTGAAAGTTTATGAAAAGGCTGGTTAATTTTTTTTATTTGTTCCTTTTCAGAATAACCTTTTTGGCGTATCATGCAATTTCAGCCAGAAGAATTCTGGTCAAAATTCAAAATATTTTGTGGTTCTTAAGACAACTGTTGCACTTCAAATGGTCTTTCCAGTTGTGCTGTATGAATCTTTATTCAGACATTTCCATTTGCTGTGTGTAGTTTGGGAGTAGTTGATATCTGGCAAAAAAGGACTTGGTTAAAGTGAGATCCTGGTATGTCATTGCAGCTGGAAATGAACTGGAAATAAACACTGAACAACTCCAAGCCATCAAGTTTCACTGCTCTGAGCTGCTGGTGAAGGACCATTACAGGCTATAAAATACATTCAGCATCCTCAGCAAACACAGGCTGTGAAGGAAATGCTCTCTGGCTTCAGTTTCAGCACCCAGAAAATGGCGAAGCTGTTCTCTAAAAAACATCCTTGGGAGAGGTGAAGGCTGCGGGTTTTGGGTTATGGGAGAAACATTCTTTAGATTGCCTTCTTTCAGGAAACCAGCAAGTACTGTGCCTTTCCAGCTCGTGGCTTTAAAAGGCTCAAGTTAATGTTGCAGCAATCTTCCCTGCGAGGCTGATACAGCCCATTAAAATTGGGGGCACATGGTCACTTTGTAGAATTACTTCAGAAATAAGCTGTAACTTTTGAGAAGCCACCTCTGAGGAATTGAGTGCAAAGTGAAGGTCTTTAAATGGTCTCATGTAGAGTGTGAGTGTGTGTGTGTGTGAGGGGCAGCATCTTTTCATTTTGCTTTGGTTTTGGTTTTTATTTTCACCTGAAAGATGCTAGCAACATTATTATATTTCTTAGAGTTTAAGGTGATGAGTTTAACATTTATTGTGTTTGAAATGTGTTTCCCAAATAAAACAGGTTATCTTCCCTTTTCTTTCTGATTTTTGTTTGCTTGTGAATCTTTGCTTTTTTTATTAACAGAGCAAGCTGCTGTGGTATAGCCTGCCACAGTTGCTGATTTATTTCAAAGGCTCTATCTCTTTCAAAAGGAGCAAAAAGAAATAATGAAAAAACAAAAATTCCTTATTGTCTCATATCAGAATTTCTGGTCTTATTTTAATTTCATGCACTTACTGTACATAATTTGAAGCAAAAACAATAGAAATTATACACATTCTCTCCCTATAGCCATTAGCCAGCTTTATTGCTTTGAAGAAGATGGTGACCTGGTCTTCAGAATACCACAATATCTCAAATAAAAGGCATGTAATTAATTAAATATTCCTGTACTGTTTATTTAGGGTCTTATTGTGATTTTCTTTCTCTTCATTAAGAAAATTCTGAAGTATACCCATTTGTCATAATATACCAGAAATTATTGGCCTGTCGGACAAAAGTATGGAACAGAATAAAGCCATCAGGGAACTTAAAAATAATGGAATAATCAAATAAAATGCCCAAGATTAAGGAGCAATAAAAGGCACATTATGTATACATCTAGTACATTGCTCATAATAAATACCATTCAGCACATGAAAACCCTTTTTGTACTTGTGTTTTTTTCCTGAATTTATTTATTTAAATAAATATATATATTTAACTCAGATGTGAAGATGAATAACTGCCAAGTGCCACAACAACAGCAGCAGATTAGAAAACCCTGTTTTTCAGCACAACCTTCACATCAGGACTGCAGCCTGCATATAACTTCTTAATTTCTTGTCACCGTTGAGTTTCAAGCTTTATTTTTCTGCTGTTGACATTCATCCAGTGGGAATATTCAGAATTCCACAAATCAACTTACAATTTCTTTGAACTACTGAAAATTAGTTGTTGAAGATTATATTAAAGAGAGGTTGAAAACCATTTTTTCTTCCACCCTCAGATATTAAAAATGCCAATGGTCCCTCAGAAATTTGTTTGCCTCTAGAGCTGAGACAAAAACTTCAACTTTGGTGAACCTTCTTAGATAATCTGTGTGCTTCTCACAGATTTGGTGGGAGTGGCAGGTCATTTTATTGAAATTATTCAATATACTTCAGGATCACTCATATATATCCCACACAGACTTAGGCTGTGCCAGGGGTGGGTCAGGCTGGACAGCAGCAGGAATTTCCCCATGGAAAGGGTGTTCAGGAACTGCCCAGAGAGGGTTGGAGTGCCCATCCCTGGAGGTGTCCCAGGAAGGGCTGGAGGTGGCACTCACAGCTCTAGGATGGGTGAAAGATGGTGATGGGTCAAACGTTGGATGGTCCCAGAGGTCTTTTCCAGAATCAGTAATTCTGTCATTGTGTTGTTTATCTGTTTGGTTTTCAAAATGTTCAACCTTCTGGGGTATCGAAAAACCACAGATTTTTCTAGTGTTCACATACGAGGAAATCCATCTGAGAAAGAACAAGAACATGAACATGAACAAGAACAAGAACAAGACAAAAACAAGAACAAGAACAAAGAACAAAGAAAAAAAACAAGACAAGAACGAGAACAAGAACAAAACAATAATAAGATCAAGAACAAGAACAAGAGCAAGAGCAAGAACAAGAACAAGGACAAGAACAAGAACTAGAACAAGATCATGGACAAGAACGAGAACAAGAACAAGGACAAGAACAAGATCAAGAACAAGAACTAGAACTAGAACAAGAACAAGAACAAGATACCAATCTGATCATGACTGTCAGATTTCAAGTGGTAATTCATCTCTCGTAGATACAAGGGAATAAGAGTTGCTATTCAAAATTTTAGTAATACACAAAACCAAGTATGTCTTTCCTGTAAGAATGCCTGTTAGTAGATTCAGCTAAAATTGCAAAATCTTGTTACCTGACAGAGTGTAGTAGTCAAAAAGAACACCTGAGTAGATACTGAGTTTTGTTTAACATATTCACACGTTTATTACTTTGCTTTAAACTTCCATCCATGCAGAACAGGCACCTGTATTTGCTATTGATAAGAAAGGGAATTCATCCTTCTGGAACAACACAGAATATTTGGCAAATAGAGAAACAACAAAGTATTCCCTATTCTCAAAAAAGTAACCATTGAAATTTTACATGACATTCTGTCTGCTCCTATAAATGTAAAAAATTGGCTGTTTTTAAGGTGTAATTAAGAAAGCTGATAATAACATTTTCTTAATGTTGTTTGTTTCTAAAAGGTTTGGGCAACTTTAT
>CM031878.1:73915896-74019905 GCA_018697195.1 Certhia americana
TTATTATTATTATTATTATTATTATTATTATTATTATTATTCCTAAAATGTATTTCTTTATTAAAATTGTTCAGGTGCACGGAAACTCTACAGATGTAAAATTGGAAAGTGATTTGTTCAAAGAGATAACATTTTTTTTTGGTGGCCTCATCCTTTCTGCTCTCTAAAATGAAAGATTTTCCATTCATAACTACAAAGCAAGTATTTTCTGTGGAAACTTATAAAACAGAACAAGTGAATCCTTTAGAAAATAATAAATTTACACTCAAATTTTCAGCATGTTTGTAAAGCACTTGATACACTTTCAAGAACACCTCAGGAACAAGTTTTCTTCTTCCCACTGGATGACTAAAGAGAACTGTCTTACTGGAATTTTTTATGGAATCATGTGCTCATGATTTCTTTTCCCTAAATACCTGTTGATTCTAAGGTCCTTGTGATTTCCAAAATGCATTCTTAATTAATAAACTGCTCTTCTGCAGTATCCTTCATGTGGTTCTCTGCCCACCTGTCTGGATGTAAACCAGAATTAATAAAAATAAATTGGTAAAGAGCAATTCCCTTTCCAGCCCTTCCTTCATCCAATCTGTTTGTAAGTGACAGTGCCAGAGGGAGAGTTTTTAATCTGACCAAAGCTTAAAAATTTATGATGGTCAACATGTTCTGATGGTTTTTAGAGAATCATCTTTAAATGTGGGTTATTTAAACTGAATTTAAATGTAAGGAAGATCAGATTTTTATTGCTTGGTCAGAAAAGAAACTTCCACCTAGAAGAATCAGGAGAAAAGCAGAAAAGGCTGGAGGCATATAGCTTGGATAAACAGACAAGCATTTAAAAAATGTTCTTTATCCTACTTTAGCTGATAGAATTTGGATTCCTCTCTGATCATGACATTAAACCAGATGGATGGAGAAGCAGTGGTATCAATAGAGCCTCTTCTCCAGTAATATTTTAAATGTTATTCACTATATATAACCCATCCTTGAAAGTAACTCCCAATTTATGGGAAGTCAAAACGCTTTGCGAGGAATCACAGAGAAGTTGTAAAAGAAATTACATCCCTGTGATAGGGGTTCACATACAATGATAAACATATCAAGACAATTGACAATAAACGTGTCAAAAGAAAGTTGTGTTTAGAAAACCGCTGAAAAAAAAATGTATGTAAAGACTTGATTAGGGCTTAAAAAATTAGCAGGGGTAGAGAAGTTTTCCAAAGCTGAAGTGCTAACTTTATGTGGCAAAATGTGTTTTCAGGCATTTATATGAGGAGGTGCTTTATTTCAGGTGAACATAAATACGTACAGAATCACAGAACTAGAAAATAGAAAGCTCTCATTTTTAGTTCTACTTAAGACTTTAACTTCACTCCTTACAGGTTTTATCATAATTTCCCCAAAGCAGTTTTACCACACAGAAATTAAGGAAGATGCCACCAAATTACCTTTTTGCAAAATAAAACCTTGTCAAAGAGGTTTAGGATCCAATGAGTTCACTGAAGTTCAACAGATTAAAGCCCTTAGAAAAAAAAAGTGATAAAAATATGTCTCTTTAGGAACATTTGAATTATTCCTGTGTTTATTTTCCATCTAGTTTCTTTCCTAGGTTTGGAGAAAGTCGATTTTGGTTTGTTTTATTTATTTTTTTCTTTTTGCCTGTTTTGTTTTGGTTTTGGCTTTTTTTTTTTTGTTTGTTTTAATTTTTTCCTGGGTTTCAGCTGACATGAACCTTCAGGCCAGTTGTTTAATCCCCTCTTTTTTTTTTCTTTTCCCCTATTTTTTTTTTTGTCACAAAGAGAAATGATAAAACCATGGAAAGCTCCACTGCTGCCTTGCAGTCTTATTCTGTTAATAGGACCCTTACACTCAATTACCACCATCTTCACAGAAAGTTTAATTAACCAACATAATGTGTGTGTGGGGGGGAAATAGTATTTAACAGCTAGATTGAGTGGAATCGTAGTATCAAGCACAGTGAGATATCTCTATATTGCCCTAGAATGAACTATGTCCCAAATAATGAGAAGGCGGGAAAATGATGCTTGAAACAACCTTGTACCAGAAATAAATATTGCATGATTATTCCTGTCATTGGAAATAACTATGATAATGCATTCACTATTGATCTTTCTCAGTGGGACTCCAGGTCTGACTCATTGCTCATCCTAAATGGCTCAGTGAGTTGCAAGAGCTGTCAGTGCCTGCACATTTAGCTCTTGCTGTGTTTTGTGTACTCCACCTGCTTCACAGTTCTGACTGCCTGTGGTCTGCCTTCACATGGGCTAGCAGTGGAGCAACCCTAAAAAACCTAATATTTTTAAGGACACATCAATAAGCTTTGAATTCCAGGAAAAAAAAAATTCATAAGGATGACATTAAAAAAAATATTTAGAAAATAATTTTGAAAGATAAACAAAAAAAAGAAAAACATTAATTGTAAAATCTAGGACTAAGATTTTTTTTTCTTTTTATGATTTCTAAATTATTTTTCATTTTTATGGTTTAAGTCTTGTAACCATGCTGGTCTTCCAGCTTCTCTGTTGTTTACATAGTATTTTCATTGGAAATGTGATAGGATTTTTGTGGTGGTGGTGGTGTCAAAATTATGTCTTCACAACATAGTGATCTTTTTTTTTTTTTTTAATTCTTTGCCCTTCCTCTTTTTTTCAGAGATAATTCACCAATTCTTTTGCCACTCCTAACAGACATATCTTTCATTTTTCACAATTTAAAAGTATTGTAAATTTTAAAACTAGCTCATATGTCTTGTAACTATATAGTACTTGCAAACATACTGTGTTTTAGTAGTACCTCAATATATTAAGAATACAGAAAATAAGTCTGAATATAACTATAAGAAGTCTTATAACTAATTTTACTCTTAAAAAATATATACAGAGTAAAAATATGACCTTGTGGAAACAGTCCTTAAAGAATTTTGGGGAGGGGTTTATTGGCTTGTAAATTAGGAATGTTTTTGAGCATATAAAAATTATGTGCTGTCAGAGCTGGAGTGGTTGAATGATTGACTGAAATTTCTATTAAGAAAATGAGAGTACACCACAGTGATCTGCATTCTGTAGCTGCTTTAATGGAGTTTGAAAAGAGTAAGAAAACCCAGAAGTGATGTAGAACAGAAACAAACACTTTTTATATTTGTGCAGTCCAGTACTTTGCCTTTTTATGTTTTTTAGGACCTGAGGGTGTCTGTAGTTTCAAGATCCAAAAAAGGCTGGATAGTAACTGACCAGTAAGACTAAACAAAAGGAAATTTTAAAAAAGAATGGTAAATAGTACAGTTCTGATAAAATATTCCATAAGAACAGTAATATACCTCAGTTTTGAAAACATTTTAAATTCTTTTTTTTTTTTTTTTTTATTAAAAGACTTCCCAGGAAGTGGAATTATTTAGGCAATTTGTTGATTTTTTCTCTGTATAAGATTCAAGAGGTAATTTTCAAAAAAGTCACCTTTGCATATTATGTACCTAAATATAGATGTTGTTAAAAATAAGAATGAGATTTAAAAAAAAAAGACAAAACCCAACAAAACCCCCACAAACAAACAAAAAAGCAAACAAATACCCCAAACCCAACCAACCAAAAAAAAAAAAAAAAGTCAAAATCCAGATAATTATAGAAGAAAAACAGTTAAGAGTTGAAAAGTTTCTCTGGGTAGGGAATTTGTTCACATCTTTTAAGACTAATTTCAATTTGACATAATAGAAAAATGAAAAAAAACCAGTAATCTCAAGCAATTTGCATTCTAACAAAGTTAAGTGTAATCCTTAAACTGTGGTAATTTCTCTGTTGAACTACAGATAAGACTGAAAAAAATTAAGAAAGAGCAGAACAGGTGAAAACATTATACACACAGAAATAAATTAACTAACATACCTAATTAATGTAGTGTACTAATTGAAAATTGAACTCTTGATATTGAAAATTTTAATCTGCCTTGTTTCTCAGTACATGATAAATCCAAGGTAACATTAAATTTCCTGCATAAAGAGATCTATGTAAAGCTAACAAAGTTAAACCCAAAGTTCTGAATTGCGCAACGTTATAATTAAAAGTTGTGGATGCGAGAATAATCTCAGTATAGTTGTGGATATTTTGTGGCTTTAATGCTAAACTAAAATAATCCTACCCACATAATACACCAGCCTTTGACATAACAAAGCAAAATGGCACTACTGAATTAATAATCACATTAATTGGTAAGTACAGCCATGGGAGAACTGATATTGAATTAGTTTAGCACAGATTAATGTAGACATGGAAATCTGAATATTTACATATCACAAAAGCTTGGTGCCTCGAAGACTCAAGGGTGTTTTGTCCCTAAAAATCTTTGGTGTACTGTTTTCAGCAGCATTTATCATCAAAGCTGGACGAGGGTTGGCACTTCAGTAACAATTCCAGGCGTTCAAATCTCATGGAGAAAAGCCCAGGATTAAGAAGGAATCTTAGAATTCCCAGACCTCTGAATCTGAAATTCCATGAAATGGCAAATTAAGACTTTTATGTGTACACCTTCATGGGAGGGGGTGTTCTTTAAATGGAGAAATTATCTCATTATATTCACCCTTAAATGGTCATGCAAGCTGTATAGAGAGAGGACTTTTTAAAAGAAATAGAAATTCAATGTAATATCTTTCTGTGTATTTTTTTTTTTTTCTACAGGAGAGTACAATAACAACAATAAAAATTATGTAATGTCTGTGTTTTATATATATTTTATATATTTATTATATATATAATTTATATTAAAAATATTAACAGTTTTAATAGTTTTATTGCAACAACTGAGATTTGTTCTGTCCCTGTATAGATTTGAGAGTTGCTATAATTTTTTTTATTTAAAAGAAATTTGAAGAAATATTTCTTTTATTTAAAAAAGAAACAAACCCAAACATGATCCATTTTAAAAAAATACATGATCTACTTGATAATACAATCAAATTAATACAAATTAATACAATTAATCAAATCAAAGAACACTCCAATAAATCACTAAAAACTTTTGTCCAATACAATCCACTAATCAATTAAAATTCAAAATGCCTTATATGCCATTACCCTGTCTTTACTTAGGCACCATCTGTAATTTAAATTAGGCAAGACCTTTATGTTTAACTGATATCATCATGGATACCTGTGAAAATCTGATATCTTAAAATCTGTTGATTTTGGTAGGATTTTGTAGGAGTGATTTGTGATTGAGGATAGTGTAATTTCTTTGAACAATCAGTTTTTAAAACTAAACCCATTCATCCATTTCTTTTCTAATAATTCCTAGTGGTTGAAACTAATCAAAATGGGAAATATTTTCTTTTAAGTATTTAAATTAAGTCATTTATTCTTACATAGTTCAGGTCTTTCTACGGCATTAGAGGGCAAAATGGTATTGCCAGGGAAAATGTAATTCACAGGTGTCAGGTGCTCCATGTAGAATAATTGTTTACAAAAGCAATTTTATTTGTAGATAGCAAAGGCTGGGTAGAATCAGCCCCTACCTTTGCCATGCCTTTGATCTAGAAATCACCCACCTGCTTCTAAGAAATTCTGTAAGAGCTGTAAATCACCAGGGATTTCAAGAAATTGAGTATGAAAAATGGAATTTATTGAATTATTGTAAGATTTTTGGCTATTATTTGACAACGTACCCTCTTCCTAAATAAATCAGGGACAATTATTTTAGATTTCTTCATTCTAAATAAACAGTTTCCCAGGTTTCCATCAAACTGCCCAAGTTGTTTCTCTTTAAACAGGACTTTCCCTTCAAATTGCCCAGCTCCTGGGCAATCCCCAGTCCAGTTCTCTGCAGTTTCATAGCACTGTTTTAGTTTATCCATCACATTTGACTGAAAGCATGAATAGGAACATAACAGAAGAGGGAGAATTTTATTTTTCCCATCTTTTGAGTTGTTTTACACAAGCAGAGACAAAATGATGTTGGAATCCAATGGAGTACAGCCTAGTTATATTCATGTCTTCAGACTCTATCCTAAAATTTCCTGCTTGAATAAAACTTTTTTAAACTTTTTTTTTTCCAAAGAAAAGAGAGAGATTAAAAAAGAATCCATTATTTAGTACCAGAAGACCAACAATCTTCCCCCTCCACACAATAACAGATACATTTTGTGATATTGCTGCCTGCTGAGGGCTTTTTGATGTTGGCATTTTTGGACACTAAGATCTGCATGTTTCTTGAGACATATTTAAACTATGTAAACAATTTAGATTTTCTGGGGGAAAAAAACAAACAAAAAACCCAAACAAACAAACAAACAAAAAGAATTAAAAAAAAAGAAAAACAAACTGGTAATTTCAAACAGACTTCTTAAGTAAGAACCTAGGTCTGATTTGGTTAAATACTGAGGATTTTCTGTGCTTCTCTGGATTTCTCAGAACTTCTCATTCTTGACCTTCTGGTCTTTTCCTCCCATGCAGCAGCCAATGTCCCCATCCTACATTCTGCCACCAGCCCTTTCCTCCTACACGAATCTATTTAATGTAATGGGTCAAAATTCTTTTAATGACTCTTTTATCTGACTTATCACTTCTTTCTGTGAACTCAGAACCTCTACACAGTACATTCCTCTTATATTTAGTTTTTCCTCTAAGGGTTTAGTTAATGTCTTTTTATACTTCTGGGCATCTTTTGGTTCTATCTAATCTACATTAGTTGCACTGCAGCTAGCTTGATGCTAAATTCATTGACCAGAAAAAAATATTTCTGATTTGCAGATAAATAACTGGCCTGAACACAGGATAATATCACTCTGAGAAAACAAACAAACAAACAAACAAACACCAAAACAAACAAACAAAAAAACTGCACTTTTTTTTTTTTTTTAGCACTGTGGGACACCTGGGTATACAAGGTGTAAACAAAACAGGTGATTGCTATTGGAAAAAAAAAGAAATAGAAGTTGGTTTGTTTTTTTTTTTTTTTTTACAGTGAGGGTGACACAGGATGCCCAGAGCAGCTGGATCCCTGGAATTTTTTTTCCAAGGCCAGGTTGGACCTTGGGCCTTGAAGCAGGCTGGCATAGTGGAAGGTTTCAAGAAGTTTGGACTAGATGACCCTTAAACTTTAAATTATTCCATGATTCTGAGATGTTTATCTGAATTGTGGTTATATTCCACATAAATAAAAACTTGATGAGATCTCTAAATAAGTAAAAGATCTGAAAAAATTATCAAAATGAGGCAGAGAAAACTTTATCCCTAGAGATTTAATTTTTCTGTTGGGGAGGGAAAAAAAATATCTGTTCCTATTGGAGACAGATTTCTTCTGTTTGCCTTCCTATCCTCTTTAAAATTCCTTTTAAGCATTTTGGATCTTGTCCTAGTATTTATTGTTTCACAGAGAAATTGATTCTCAGCCACCAAGCTGAGCAAGGTACATAAAAAAAGTAATTTCTCTTGCATAAGCTATGGATTACTCTTACCAATTTAGCACTCTAAAAGCTAATAAAATAATAAATTACATAAATAATAAAGTCTCTCCTATCACCTCACAGTTGGCAGAGTGACAACTATCTGAGGAAAGTTGTCTTTGTGCAAATGTTCCAATGCCAAAAAAAGAAAAAAACAACTTTTATCTGTGTTACTCTGCCTTAATTCTTTCAATTTAGTTCTGTACAGGATCTATGGTTATTACCTTGATGTATTTTTATTGATTTGCTGAAGTTTCTGTCCCAGTCAGTTATGAGACATTGACTTTTTGACTCTTTTTTTTTTTTTTTTTTCCCCAGATGGAATTAAGGGAATGTAAGTCCTGGGTCACTGTAGCTCATTTCAGTTTGTTTCCTCATGGCTCTTCAGCCCAACTGCTTCCATGTAGAACATGGTGTTTCAATCTCTAATATTTACAAAAAGAAATTTTAGAGACTTTGGTTTAGACAATTTGATGTAAATCCGTCTGGAATTGGTTTGAATTCCCAATATTTTATTTTTTAAAAAAAATTAGTTGTTATTGTTGAAAGAAATAAATAGAGGAAATAAATAGGAGAAAATATCCACCAATACAACAATTTTCTTCCAACAAACAGTCTTACTTGATATTTTATGAAAATATTTTCTCCTCTGCTTCAAAGATGAGAGGCAGTTAGCAGATTATTCAGCTTAACACTCTGGTATTCAGTGGAATGGAACAAAGTTCTGTCATGAAAAAAGAATATGATGGTTGTTTTACATTTTAAATGACAAATTCAAAATTGTGTTAAAATCATCATGTTATTAAAAAGCCAAGGCAGGAACAAATCTCTTCCTAAAGTTTTTTAGGTGGTACTCTTAACATTTGGTGCATTGTAAATTCTGTTTCGGGGGGAGGTGTGGGGATTCTAGTTCAGTTTTAAGGTTTAAAGAAAATACAAACCAAAACCAAAGAGTTCCCATCTGGTCAGCAAAAGAAATTCATATTTAGTGAGCTAACAATGTGAGAGGAAGTTATAAAATATTTTTAACATTTTTAACCTTAAATGTCACAGTGGAGCCAAAGCAGTCATGTTCCACAAGAAGAATGGGAAAACGTGCAAATATCAAAGCTTTTTAGCCTGACCTTTAGACTTAAAATTTTTGAGCTTAAAAAAGGGAAAAAAATAAAAAAAAAAATTGGCTGTGGGATCTACCATGTCACAATTTAAACCAAGCAAGCACGCAAAGCAACAGGATGCCATTTCACATTACTACACACTGTTATTACTCAGATTCTTTTTCACTAAATTTAAATATCCCTTTAACTCGTATTCCTGACTTTCATTCCCAAAACTAACTCTGTCTGAGCTATCAGTGGATTGCATTTTGGAAACAGACATAAAATCCATGAATGCATATTTAACCTACTAAGTCAATGTTTTGTCTTGGTTACATAATTCTATTCCTCTGCTTTCATCTAATTAAAGAGTAATTTAGAACAATTCTCCATGGTATTTGCACCAGAGAAGTTTAGACAAATCAAAGTTGTCCTAGCCTTTTTCTTTAAATAATAAAGATTAAAACACTGCATTTTATAAAAAAGCTCACAGATTAATTAGTTTAGTTGTCCATTTTCCTGAGCAATAAAGTAAGTGTATAAACAAAAAACCAAAAAAGGATTGAGGGTGATATTTATGATTCCCTGCTTACAAAGTGAACCCTAAATTAAAAACTTGATAGCTGTCTAATCTTCCATAAATGAGTTCACAAAAACAAAACTGAATTGCTTTTTTGCTTTTAAGGAAATTATTGTTATTAAATGTGGTCAAATCATATTTCCAGAAAAAGAAGTCTGTAAGTGTTTCACTGGACTGGATAAGTATTATACCCTAGCTACAAATTAAAATGGTTTGCATTCCACTGATTTGCAGCACCATCTCCCCAGATATTCAGTCTCATTTAGTGGGTCATCTAACCTCTCATAAAAAAAAGAAAAAAAAACAACAAAAAGCCCCCCCAAAAAACCCCCAAAAAACCCAGAGAAAATAAAGAGATGTTCCTGTCCCCTTGGCAGGCAATACTTCCCATTTATTTATGTGAGGAATTAATTTCAAAACAGCTTGATGAGAAAAAAAATTACATAGATGAATGCAAGATTAAATGTATGCATTGTTTTTGTGCTTTAACAAATACTGTCCTGTAAGGGGAGATGCATGAGATCTTTGAAAATAATCCTTTTTTTTTTCCCCTGTATCATAGTGAAAATAATCCCATAGACTTTGAAACACACCTTGCAATTATGTGTTTCTAAAATAATTGTCATTTACTGCTGTTGCAAAACATTTGCCTTGAAAGCTGATTATGCTACAGAAATAAATATCCAGGGAAGATTGTGGAGGGGGAGAAGGAACTCAGCTCACATCCTTTCTGGTATTAGTCTGTTCAGTGAGTTAATGGAAAAGCTGATACTAATGGTACACTATAAATTAGTACATCTGCAATAAAAGAACTTATTTTCCATTTTAATCGCTCGGGAGCTGTTCTGCAAATGTATTTCCATCTCAGGTGCTGGCGAGTTCAATGATGTGCACTACAGGGCTCATGCTCCAGTAAACTGGTGAAAGATGTTAAATGCAAGAACAGCATTAAAGTTATGTCTGGTGGCAGTATAAATGAAAGTCTCTCACTATTCCCCTGTAACCTAGCCGGGAGTTTGTAACTCAGCTGTTCAATGGTCACTCAATTAAAAAAGGACTTCTGCACGAGCGTGCAGGAAAAAAAGAAAAAAGAAAAAAAAAATTATCCTCTCGAGTTCACTGGAGCTACCTTAAATAGACTTTGATTTTCGGGCTTGTCAGGGGACAGGAGTTTTGATTCTGGGAGGTAAAACTGTTGATCTGGTGCGTTTGTAGGAAATACAACTTGTTCAGACCCCAGTCCTTGCTTTTTAATTATTTTTTTTTTTTAAATTGTGTGTTATCGTGTTTGTCTCTGTATCAGAAATATCTTTAATATACATTGTCACTAATCTCTAAGTATTCCAAACTGCCCAAAAGAAATCTCACATAATTTACACTACATTGCAACTTTAGCTGAGAAAATGAAATTAAATAGGAAAGCCTTAATATGGCTTAATTTAGGGTCTTTTGAAGTGTTAATAATTATTTATAGTGACACCTATGCATTTTTTTGAGAGCAGGAATGTGTGGTTGCCCATATGTGCATACCTTATTCTCTCCACATTCCCTAGGAAATAGGACAGAAATTCAATGATGTCAACAGAATTTTACATTTGTACCAAAACCCTTTGAACTGAGAGAAAATATAGAATGATGATGCAATTAAGAGCTTTCTTAGCATCCATTCTCCCACTGTGGCTGTGGGTAGAAATTGGTGTGCACAAACTACAGGCCAGAATTTGGGAACACCCACATAATCCCTCATGTTTCCATACATATCTGTATTTTTATAAATCAGTTCTGGTGGGAACCTAGAACAGATGCATTTTCCAGGCCCAAAGGTATTTTTGGATTTCTCATGAGAATTATTTGTCAGAACAGGTTGAAGCTGGAAAATAACTGTTCCTGTCCCCATCCTGTACATAATGACAAATATCATGTGGGTATTCAGACCATGCCATCCTGCTCCTGAATGCAGCTCTTGACACATAGGAATTGGATGGCAAAAGTTTGATATACAAGGTTAATTCTTGTTTTCACTCTGCCTCACCTGCCAGTATAATGTCCCTCTGTTGCATCATATCCCTCAGTTTCAAAATAATATCAATATCAAAATTCTGTAAGCTTAATTATTGACCATTCCTGCTAAGAAGTTACATTTTACCTGCTTCAGTGATTACAGGCATCAGTAAAGGAATTATTTAGCTGCTTTTAGATGTCAGTTGTATTCTTGTGTAAATCCATACTCCATTTTCTCATCCTCAGTGAGGAGAAAGTGTATTTATTTTTGCATAATTAGAGAAAATAACAGTCATAACTTCATGAATCTAGGGATTTTTTTTTTTCTACTAATTGCCCAAAGCCACAAGAAAATATGAAATTAGGTTGCCATTTCATGCCATGTAAAAGCCACTGAGAGTCTTCAGGAGCTGATAAAGAAGAAAAGTTAACCTGTTGTGTGTTTCCCAACCCTGCCCTGAGCTTCATTTATCAGGCAGACACCTGTGAGCTCACACTAAGGAGCTCCTTGTGTAGAACAGTGTAATTAGCCAAGCAATTAGCTGCTGTTTGCAAAAATTATCCATACACCTAAGATGAACTGGCAGGATGGGACAATCCACATAAAACTCATCAGTGGGAACGTGCTAGAAAATCATCTTCTGCAGCTGAATTTGAGAGGAATCTCTTTTTTTTTCTGTAAAAACCAAAAAAAAAATCCCCATAAGAATTCTGGGTTCTTCTACTAATTTGAGTGAGCCTTGACGTTCATTCTCAATTTTTTTTCCCATATTAACGGTCACTGGTGTTGGTGCAGAGTTTTGCAACACATGGAAATATTCCAGGTGCTGTTTATTAAGTTGTTGTCTATTTTATTGTTGTGTCATGCAGACTAATCTGTGAAATCAATTATTTGCATACTCTACTAATTCTCACAGGCTGCCCTGGGAACTTTAAATTTAAAATGCATCCCCATATCCCACCTGATTTAAAGGTGGTGTTTTTTTCTTTCAGAAGAATATGCTTAGCAAAGGAATAAGTAAATATTTAAGTTTTATTATTATTCAAAGAGAGAAATGTGATCTTTCTGTGAAGTAAAAGAGTTCTTTATTACAACATATTTTCTTTTTTTTTTTCTTCGTATATTATTATATATATTCTGTAACTCTGAAACAGTATATTCTCTAATTGTTTAATTTGGGTTAAAATCTTGCTTTTTCCCAGATGCTTTCCTATATTTTAAAATTTGTCACCAACTAGGGGTAAAGACTGCTAGAATAATTAATTATGTTTTACATGACAGATGATAGACTCTCAAAGATCTGAAAACTCAAACCAGTTGGCATAGATTTATTCAGATTTTCAGTCTTACATATTTATATATATATATATATATATATATATATATATATATATATGTATATGTAAGATATATATAATTATTTTAATGAATTTTGAAATGCTTAACATTTTTTGTCTACATGAATACATTCTTTTAAAAAGATAAGTATGTCTTTCTTTAAATGCAATTCTGGAATAAGTCAAGCTGAGAGTATAAAGCTTTACTTCTTATTGTAGGTTTTTTTTCTCTCCTATGTTTGCTAGAAATGTTTTCAGAAGTGATGTGACAGAGTTCAGCAAGAATACAATTTTAGGTATATTCACTACTGCTTGCAGAACACTGTTATAGTGAGAAAAATGAAACCCAGCCTATTTTGAAACCTAAATATGAGCATGCAATAATGTAATAAATGCAATAATGTAATAAATGGCATGTAATAATGACATACAAATGAGAAAGAACCACAAAGACTCTTTCAGAAGAGCGAGGGTAGCAGAGGAACTCAAAAAATCCTACCAAAAAAACCCACACAGTAAGGCTTTTGAAATAACCCTGAGCACCATTTTTTTATTGTAATTTCTTAAATTAAATTATGCTGCTTTTCTGGGGGCAAAGATGAAAGAGAGATTCTACACCAGGAAACGCTGTTCTTAAAAATTAATAATTGACAAGAGGTGATCCCAGAGCAATTCCCTCTGTGAAACTCATCTGTGCTTTATCTCTCCTCTGGAAACTCAAGGGTCCTGTTAAGGACACCCCCCAGAGCATCACGCCTGCTCTGCTCTTCTTTGGTTTTATTCCTCTGCACTTGAGATATTTGGGTTTGACATCCTCATTTTGAGGAGACTTTAATCCCAGAGTTCCTGGCTGAGGTAGGAGCTCTCCCCTTGAATGACTTGTTTCATGGGGGAGCAAATTTCAGGTAATTTTAGCTAAATTTCAGCATTTCATTTCTAGCATTTCTGCTGCCAGAGCCACACAGAACCAGAGTCAAACTCAGTTTATCTCGGGTTTATAAAAAATATTTTTGTGTGTCTTTGCCGGCTGGCTGTTTTCCCCTGATTCCCGAGAATGTACAGTTTTGTTTCCCCAGCCCAGAAATCCAAGGAAAAGCTGTGAGCTGTCTCTTCTTATGTTTTTTTCATAGTTTATTCTTTCTTATCAATACATTCTGTTCCTGACCATCAGAGCTCCTCACTGTAGGTCAGTGCAAGGCACAAAACACACAGTGGTATCATTTTATACTAAATCCACGTCATCAGTATTTATAATACTTCTCCAATAATTATTATCCATGTTAGAAAGATAGACTCTATTCTAAGCCAACTATAATGTGCCACCTCACTGCAGAACATGGAGGCAAGGAAGAAGAAGGAAGAAACCCAAAAGCCATGTGCTTCCTCCATCTTGTCTTCACCTCTCTGCCATCCTAAAAACCCCATCTATCTAAAATTCTCCTCCTGTGATAAAACTACACACTATTCTACTCTCTAATACACATTCTTGAAAACTCTGCTTCATTCCAGAGCCTAAAAGCCCTTTTGCCATGAACAAAGGTTAAAAACACTGTTTGTCAGAGATCTTAAAATCTCTTAAACATGCAAAGAAATATTTCTCATAATTCCAGACACCAACAAGTTTACACCAGGAGAAAGGAACAAATCAGTGAACCAGACTCACATTTCAGATCCTCTGGTGGGCACTTGTGGCAATCTCACTGATACAGTGATGCTTCTGCCCTGCAAACAGCATCCCCAGTGACAGAACTATTGGTTGAAACGTTGAACAAAACACTTATTTGTTTTTTTCCCTAATTTCAAGCCACCACCTGAATATTTTTCACCACCTGAATATTTTCAACTGCCCCAAACACATGTTCCAAGATAATTAAGTGAAATACTGTGTAAATTACTAAATGAAGAAAAAAGTCTCTCCTTCGGTGTGACTTTCTTACCCATGCAGACAAAAATCTTGTATCACTTCAGAGAGAGCTGCCTCGTACTCACTAGTAACCCATTTTCCACACAGAATTCTTACTGGTTTCCTAGCTATCCCTCGGGTTTTTAAATTATCCTGACTGATCTGAAAAACAAACACAAAGAAAGCCCCAAAGCAACCAAATACTCAATTTTGCACATCTGTAGGAGAAAGTTTTCTCAAAATTAGCAATAAAAATGACTGGAGATTGCTAATGTATTTGTGCTCTACAGTGAAAATTCAAAATGAAAACCACTTTATTTAATTTTTACTCAACTTCTAAACTTTTGCCTCAAAAGTGTCACTAAATGTCAGATTCTCTAATGTACTGTGACTCAACTACATGTTTTTCGGCTAATATGGGGCAATTCAGAGTTTTTTAATACAGAGACCATGAAGCTTTTTAAACTGAGTTCCCTGTTGGAAGTCTGAAAATTATCACCACATCTCATTTTAAAGTGAAAAGCCATTTCGTCATCCCAGTAATGTTGTTCTGCTTTGGCTCAATTGTTTGTGCCTTAGTGTTTCATTTTGATGAGCATGAGCATTTACACTCCAACCTGAAATTCTGCAAGAAAATTTAATGAATGACCAAGGTGATTTATTTATTTATTTATTTATTCATTTTGTCATCTCTTTGTTATTATTTAAAAACTTTAAATACCAACAGCTGTAGAATTATTTTGGATAACTGTTCTCAGGTTTCTGCAGCTATCCCCAAAAAAGCATCACCATGTTCCAATCAGCTGGGACCTCTCTGAATTATCAGGACAAAAAAAATGTCAGTTCTGATAACAATGGTTTATAACTTTTACTTAAAAGTGTGGGTTTCTACATTCCATTGAAATAATAATAATTCTGACACCCACAGTGCTTAAGCTGATTGTTAAAATAGAATATATATATATATGTGTGTGTGTGTGTGTGTGTGTGTGTGTGTGTGTGTGTGTATATACATAATTTCCAGATTATATAAGGAATATCCCTCACTACTCTGATAGGAATATTCTGGTCACAAATCTCTTAAAAATAAATATATATATATATATATATATATAACAAAAATATGTAAACATAACAAATAAATATGTAAATAATTCTAAATATATAAAAAATTAAATTAATATTAAATATATAACAAAAAAAAAAAAGCAGGCTTCAGTCAGAAAATTTTGTGCACAAAAAGTAACAGATATGTAACTATTTAAAACTGAATGTCTTAGGAAACCCCTTTGACACGTTCATAATGTCCATATTGCAGCATTGGAATTTTTTTATTTTATAGGATGCATGCAAAATATCATCAGATATGATATGGCAAAAATGCCAGAAAGTTTCCCTCCTCACTGATAACTAAGTAAAGGTGTTAAATTCTTCTTAATTTAGCCTGTATTCCCTCATGGTCTGCATCAATGAGATGATGGGGAGTGTAAATTTGCATGTAATCAATTTTGCCACCTGAAAGAGATGCAGTGAGTGAGGTACATAAATTACCAGACACCCAAGATGATATATTTACAGAGCCCACTCCAGAATTCTTAGTCAAATCTACAAGCATTTGGAAAAGAAACAATTACACTGCAACCAAAATAAAAACAACAAGAAAATCCCAAACAAACAAAAGAAAAAATGCAAAAAAAAAAAGGAACTAAAGCCAAAAATCAAACAAACAAAAAAAACCCACACCAAAAACAAATGCTAACACAAAAAGAAAAACAACAACAACAACAACAAAAAAAAAAAAAAAAAAAAAAATCCCAGCCAAACAAAAAAGCACCCAAAGAACATAAAGAATTCCAGCTTCTTAAACAATCTCCAATATTTCTAGTGCGGATTGAGCACAGTAGAGTTTGAGTATTTTTTATTATACCTACCTGTCAAATAATTTTACCTGCCCTTTTCATCCCCAAACCTAGGGGGAAAAAGTACTTTCTTACTAATATAAGCATGCAAAATGTGTTAATTAACAGTATTCTTTTAGAACACAGGGAATATATTGTAGTCTTAAGAGAAACATGAAATAAAATCAAATATAGTAAAAAAAAAAAAAACAAACTCTGGTCCTTAGAAGTAGAAGTATCTCTGGTATCTTTTTTATCTGCCAGGAAGAATACACTCAAATTTTTCTTAAAAAAAAAAAAAAAAAAAAAAAAAAAAAAAGGTTATGGGTACAGTGCTTTCTTAAGTATTGTTTCAATGGCCTTTTCAATTGTTCTTGGGTCTGACCACAATTTTTTAGGCAGGGTTCTGATCAGAAGTTCCAGTTTGTTCTGATTGCATCATGAAGTTAATGGAAGACAGATTTTTTTTCCTGTTGGAGGAAAAATAACCAAAACAACCAAACCCAGAGAAAACCCAACCTTTAAAACATCAAAGACTATTTTCTTTATTACCTGGCGCAGCACACAACACAATAATGGAAACACTCTGCTTTTTTATTGCTTTGAGATGAGACAGTGGCTGGAGAGAGCTCTTAAAGTTTATATTGTAAGATTCTAGACAAATAATAAGAAAACCACCCAAATATACTCTTTCTCACAGCTGTATTTACAAATTCCATTTGCAGGGTTTTTTTTGTAGAAAACCTCTTCTGGAGTTCACTCCTAGACCTGTTATGTCTTTGGCAAAAAAAAGCACTTCTGACAAAACCATTTCAGTCTTTTTTTTCTGTGCTCCTTGTCCCAAGTATATCTATTTTTGACACCCACCTTTGGTGTGTAGAGCCTATTGCAAAAGTTTTTAGAGTCTTTTGTTTTCAAAGTTCCCTGTGTAAAATGGTAACAACTAATTCAGTAGATATCTCTGTGCATTTATTCATGCTAGTAAGAGTAAATTGTCCTATTTTTTTCCCCCTTAAGATCTGAATTTTCATCAGGTCTCTAAGTTTAATCAGAGAGCAAGCAGGATTAGAGGAAGAGAACTGGAAAGGTAAAAAGTGAAAAAAAGCCTCATGGGTTGAAACGCCAGCACTGCAACTCTTGATGCAAAATTTAAAAAAAAAAAAAAAAAAAAAAGACAAACTTGAAGAAACCACAAAAAAAAAGTAAAATGAAACAAAAATACCTAATTATAACAACAGCTGATGGAGTGAGAATTCCACAAGTCCCTCCTTGTTGAGAGAGACTGAATTAGAAAACTTAATTAGAAAACTGAATTAGAAAAGCTTAATACCTTTCCCTTTTTTTTTTTTTTTTTCCTTTCTTTGGTAACTTTTTATTGTGCTCTATGAACTTTTTTTTTGGGGGGGGGGGGGTTTTTTGGGTTTGTTTGGGGTTTTTTTGGGGGGGTTGTTTTTTTGTTTTTTTGGTTTTTTTTAATGTTGGCAGTCATCAGTCATCCAACAATGACAGAAAGCACTTTTATAAGAGGTGAGGGTTTGATTTTTCCAGGGTTGAGGGAAGGAGGAGAGGTGGGAGAGGATATGCACACATCATCTCTAACAACAACAACAACAAGAGATTCTTGTGTTACAAAGGGCACCTCAGCCAGAGGCATTTTTACCCATTACTAGCAGACAGAGTGGGAGTTCCTTTGTGCTGACATACACGAGATGCTCATGGAGGAGAAAAGCGTTGCAGGCACAGGGGTGACAAAGATTTTTCTGTCCAGATCAGCAGCGAGCCCTGTCATCCTCCCACTCGACTGTAGATAGCTGTCTTCTGCTCAAACCCAACAAAACCTGCAGCCCATCAAACATTTATGTTGCATCTACGCATTTTAAGCTTGAAAAACAACTTTATGGTTTTTTTTTCCTCTGGGCTGGCCTTCTAAATAAATGCAGGCTGTGAAGTTAGGCACCTACAGTGACTGGAGAGTTTACTCTTCCATTTCAGTTCACCACATTTCCCTTACAGCTGATTTATCCATCAATAAATCAAATGTGCAGATTAGACAAATCACACTTGCTGGTAACAGTTCCTGTAGCAAATATCTTAATCCCATTTCATGCTTTTTATGGAGTGCTATTAATTTTTTTTTTTGCCTCTTTTTACATCTCGGGAATGCGAGACACACATTAAGAAAATATTTATTGAAGTTAAGTAGTCGTTTTATTAAATGTGGACATGGAAATATAGACACTGAAGCCAGCATTTTGCTCTGAAAGCTCATGTTACCTCTGGGGAAAAATGGTAAACACTGTTAATAGCTTATTTAAATTCAGAGATAGCTATCATAGAGACGAAAAATGTGAAGCTCTGCAGTCAAAAAAAAAAAAAAGGCAAAAAAAAAAAAGCTATAGCTTCACAAAGGAAATATTTTTGAGCTCCAGGGCTCAGAATGGTCATGAATTTAATGACTTTTGTTGAGGCAAAGATTGAGAAATTTATTTTTGGATTCCATATCCCATGATCAAAGGAAAATTGCCTCTTGTCTAATATAATGTTCCCAAGAGTACATGCACCAGGACCTAATAGCAGTCACTGGAAATAAAATATAGGCAATCCATTTTTTCTTTTTTTCCCCCTTAGAAATACACTTTAAGGAAGTAGACCAAAGTTTTTAAGCCCAATGAGTCGCATTTGTATTAGCTCACTCTTGGTACTCCTTTAAGTCTTTCAAAACCACAGTTGCCTGCTCTTTATCCTTTCTGCCCGTACCTTAGAATCCACTAAATCATGTAATAATTATGAAATGTTTAATTTAGCAGGAATAGGGGAACTGGAACAGAAAGGGGATGACGTCATCAAATGCCTGGAAGTGTGATTTACTGAAATGCTGAACATAACATTTTTAGAGGCCCCTTTTATCTATTTTTACCTACTTTTTGTCCAGGAGGAAGAGGAAGAGGAAGAGTAAGGGAAAAATCAAACAGGAAAGAAGTCTTAGAGTACATGTGTGTTGGAACCCAGAATGTAGAGAATATTTCTCTGCATGTTTTGAAGGATCCAAACTCTCTGTCAAACACTGCTTTTAACCTTCATCCATGCAAAGGGCTTCCCAGGCTCTGGGATCAAACAGAACTTTCCAGAATGTCAATTAGATAGTAGCAGAATATGGAATTTATCACAGGGTGAGAAATTCAGATTGTTGGGTTTGTTAGCATGGTAAGGAGATGAAGACAAGCTGGAGGATCCTTGTGGTTTTTTGGCTTCTTCCTCCTTAATCTCCTCCACATTCTGCAGTGTTGGGAACACAGGAACATTGGGCACAATTTGCTGTAGTGTCACATGAATAGAAATTTAGTTAGTTATTGGTAGAAAAATAGAAATAATGTCTGTTCTTGGTGAAAATTGGATGAATTCTCTTGAAGAGAACCTTGATTCTGTGTGTTTGGGGCTTCTTGGTGCCTTTTCTCCCTCAGAGCAAGCTGGTGTAAAGCCTGGTGTGCAGAAATTGCTGCTCAGAAAACAATAAACAATCTGGAGAGTGAGAACAACCAAGAGTCCCTTTTGCCTTTTTACTGAACAAGGACTTGGGAAAAGGCCTCGCCTGTCAGGGGCAAGTTGTGTGGGAGTGAAGAACTCTGACGCAATGTGAAATTTAACAAAGTTTGAGTTTCTAAAGCCTCATTTATTTGTGTGTTCTATGATCTTACCTGTAAGGACACCCCTATACCAACCACCACTCTGATCAGGTGTCCCTGCCCATGGCAGGGGTGGCACTGGATGGGCTTTAAGGTCCATTCCATAAACCATTCCATAATTCCATGACTCTAAAAAACCTTCCCTTCCATGTTCACCAAACTCCCATTTCCAAGTACAGAGAGATGGCTTCCAGAAACCAGTTTGGCACACATTTTTCTGTTTAGTTAAAAATAACTGACTGCTCTTCTGTTCTCCTTTCCTGTGTCCCACAGAGCCTAATGAGGTGGATAATGAAATATTCCACGTGCCTAAACTGTTCCTGCAGCTTCCCTTTTCCTCGAGTGGTAAGGAAAATTATTCCTGTGCCATAAGATCCATGATTTTAACTGAGACTGATTGACACACAATCTCTGCATGTTGCCAGCAAGAAGCAGTAAAACACATTTTTCTTAAAAAACAAAACAAACAAACAAACAAACAAAAACATTAAAAAAAAAAAAGATTTACAAAATACCCACCTACCTGGCTTCTTGTGGGCAGTAGTACAAAATTACCTTTTGAACACCCAACATGCAGATTATTGACCTCAGGCAAGAAATATTTGTAGGGTTTTTTTTTACAGAGTTTCAGATTAGGTTTTATGTCATTGAGAGTCTTGTCATAAGCATTTATTTGAGGCTGACTCAGGCTACATTACTGCAAGTAGAGTGTCATCAAGGCAATTGGGCTGTTCACCCTTCATCTCTCTTGGACCCACAAAATTGGGCATTCCTAGCAGATCCCAGCATGTTCTACCATCACAGGAAGAAAAGTTTTTCAGGCTTTTGCAACTAGCTTTCTTCTTAAGAGTAAAATAAAAAATTAAATTAAAAAACAGAAAAGAGAGAGGAGGAAAATTTAAGACATGAAATCACTCGGTATAATCCTCTACAAACCACAAATGAGTGGGACAATTCACAACCTGAATTCTGCTTTGAAACAAGAAAAAGAAAAAAAATTGTCAAAATCTTCTTTGCAGTTAGGTCTGGCCTTTACAAGATTTTGATTTTGCTAAACTGCCTCAACTAAATTACCTGTGACTCTGAACTTTATCTCAGACTCCATAAATTTGTTCCTTGGCTGGGGACTCATGGTCCTTAGGACTTTTTTTTCACAAGAGCTGAGTTAGGTGACTCCCTCTGTGTTTAGAACACCTGCCCCATCTGTAATAAAACACAGAGTGTTATTTCTCTTTGGACAGATGGCACCACTGCTAATGTTTAATATTTTAACTGAGCATTTAATAATTAGAAACTTTGTACCAATGAGAAATGCACACTAGGGAAAAAAAAAAAATCTATGCCATAAAGAACAAGGAATTTTCCTCACCCAGCTTCTGATTTTTATCAATTCTTAGTAGGAAGCAGTCCCATGGTTTTTGGATAGCTGGGAGCATGAAGGGAACTTTAATCTATGCCAGCTGCTAATAGCCCAAGGCTTACTGGGCCATAGGGAGCTAGACAGGCACATTTTTATTTGTCTGCCCTTCCACGGAGAAATAAATTATTTTTTAATTTACTTCTCCCATTTTCCAATTAATTGGGCCATATCAACATTCCAGTGCCCAGCAAAATGTATTTGAATTAGCAGAGCTGTGCAAAAGCTGTGCTTGCAGTACTGCAAATTCAAATTCCTCCCATTAGCTACCCAATTAAGCAGAAGGAAGTTTAAATTACCAGCCTCTGACTTTATTTATTTATTTTTACAGAAGGTTAGACTAGTAGTTAACCATGTTTAAAGTTATATGAATAATAAGGGAATATATGCTGGAGCACACCACAAATAAGATGGGGAAAAAAACAGAAATAAGGGAAATGAGAAGAAAAGAAAACACATTGCCATTGGAAAATTATGATCTGATTCAGTGATTGGACTTCTACTTAAAAAAGAAGCATCTGATAATTAAAAACCAAATTGATCATTAGTCTGGGAAACACAGACAACCCTTTCATTGAAAGACTGCTTCCAAGTTATGTAGCTTTATGAAGATCTCTCTCTCTCTAGTAACCTAACTCAATGGAGACAACTACACAAATAAAATGTTTTGTGTGAATAAGAATAGAAGTTAAAGCATGCTCTGTTAAAAAAAAAAAAAAAAAAAAAAAATTGACAAAGGATTGGTCTAAGCTACTTAGGGATACTCTGAGGAAGCAGAGCCTGCTTTCTGTTATCTTGAGTACAACGTTGGCTGCCTGGCCTCTGGGAAAGCAATCCTTATCTAAGCTGTGATGTTTCTTCTTCTTCTTTGTTTGTTTATGTTTGTTTGTTTGTTTGGGTTTTTTTTGTTGTTTTGGTTTTTTTTTTTTTTTAGATACACTTGATACACATACACTGATTTAAAGCTTCAATTCCATTATAAATGTAATTAAACAATACAAGTTCTTTTCAAGATGGGCTATCTCCTAATGATCACAACTGGAGAGCGTATCCATTTGTAGCAAAATTTTAAACTTAATCAACACTAAGCTAGCAAACAAACAAAGAAACAGTCCAAAAGATCAATGTTACATGTTAAATTCTACCTAAAACTCCTGTTAAAAAGGCAACAAGTCTTTTTCTGACACCTGCTCAAAGTTGATGTTTTTTGGACAAATGTCTGTAAGTAAATAAGATGTTTTATATACTGAAAGACGCATAAAAAATCTTGATTGTCTCAGCCCTGTGTAAGTGATTGAGTTGATGAGTAAAATGTTCAAAACAATTTTGGTGTCTGAGCTATTTTGACAAAATGTTACTCAGGCTGTTGAATCATGAGTCCATTTCTAAAATCACAGCATTTGAAAAAGTAGACTTCCTTTCTGCAGGAAGAAATAAAAGTCTGAAAAGTAAAGTTTTGATGTTGCTGTTCATATAGGGTTAAAAAGATGAATTACAGGATTCAGTATTTACAAAGAAAAGCGAATAGCTTTACAAATGAAGATTCTTGATTGCTCATTTTTAAATGTTTTGACCTTCCTTCCATGCCTTCCTTCCGTCTTCTGCGCCTTCCTCAAACAATATTTATATATTATACAAAAATTTACATAACTATATATAGGCAAGATTTTTTCAGATTTATGTATATTTCCTCTCTCCATATCTGGATTCTTTAAACCCAGAAGAGATGCAGTTGCTGTGAGAAATATTAAAATAATTTTCAGAAACATCGTCTTGATTAGAATCTGATTACAGTAGTAATGTACACAGTAAAAATTCTGGTGTTCCTTACAGACCCCTAAGTATATAGGACTGTTTACTATAATAGAGGAAGTTTTTATTTAGCTTAATCTACAATTTTTATTGTTCATATAGCTATTCTTAAAAGAAAAAAACTTATTAGAAATTAAAGTAGAAAATGGGAACTTCATATAATAAGCTTATATTACTCAACACACATACCTGTCCTAAAAATATCCAAATTGCCTGAAGGAAGCAAGGGATTCAAGGAGTTGAAAAGAAGGCTATAATTAGAAATTAAAATTTTGTAACTTTTAGATTGTAGCAAGATGGACTACACAGAGCACATTTGTCTTTTACAAAACTCCTTATCTTATACTCCCAATTATTTAATTATTCATGGTATTAAAAACTGCTGTGGTCCAAATTTTCAGAAGGAGACAGTTTAATATTTTTATTTATTATTTGATCTGGATTTTCCCAAAGGACTTGTGAGCTTGGGTTTTTGTTTGTTTGCTTGTTTTTTCATATGGTTTAACTAATTCATTTAATCTTATACTCAGATTCTTACACCAGCTTAGCATTTATTAGTGAATGCCTTGAGAAACCATGAGAGCTTCAGACTGACTTTGAGATATCAAGATTTCTCTGTGTGATCCAGATCAAACATGACAATTTGGAAATATTCTAATTATACAGACTTTGTATAGGTCTGTATAATACTAACGAGAATTTGTTTAATAGTTTGTTAGGGTTTTTACCATGGCTACTAGAATTGAATAAATAATGTTTCAAAATTTACATAATTTTTTTTCTTTCTCTTACAGATTCATCTGCACTGGAGGAAAAAAAAAAAACAAACCAACTGTTGGCTCATTCTGCTTCTTTCTGCTTTACTGCAGGCAATATGCATCACCCACATGTATGGGTGTATTTAAGACAGACAACAGAGTCCATGAAATAGAAAAATTTTAACAATGCTGTTTAATTATATGATAGTACATCAATATATTATATTATTATTTAAAATTATATCATTCATTGGATTCATAGTTTGACCTTCAAGGGAAATCTCAAAGACTGACATTCTCTATCTGTGGGTCTGGAGTAACTTTTTCTGGTTCTGCATCAAAATTAATGAGAGTTTTTCACACTTACACACTTACACCCTTTGGTAGTACATGTGTGTTTATATAAACACATATGAAGTGACCATATGTAGACTAAAGGAACATGGGTTAATAATAAATACCTTTTTTCCTTAAATTTTTTTTTCAAATGCAAGAAAAAAAACAAATCCGCTTTAGCATGCAATATTGGTGTAACCTTTACCTTAAAAGAAACACCTATTGCAGTGGGATTCATTTTTACTAAAGGTCATAAAATATCTTCTGGTGTTGTGTGTCAGGTAATACATTATTAGATATAATATATTTAATATTACACGGTAACTATTATAAAACATCTTTGTATTACATATTTATTGTATTTAATTTTTAATTATAAAATATGTAGTTATTAATTAATAGGCTCATATTTTCACTGAAGTCTTGTTGGACATAAATGGATTTTTTTAATACTCCTCTTTCATCTCTGATGTTCTGGAGAGGGGAAGACACCAAACATTGGGTGTATTAAGACAGGTTTCTGATTTACAGCTTAACCAAAGGGAAGGAATGGATCTCTCATCTCCTTTAATCTCATAGATTAAAGATCATTTTCTAACAAGCTTGTTTTCACTTTTTGATGTTTAACAAATTTATACAAGGGGGTCTGGGAATAAAAAGTCACAGGTTTGGGCGGGTCTGAGCTCTCTAAGTGCAGAAGATTTGGCAGGACTGATCAGAGAATTGTGTAGACTAGAAATAGCATGAGGCTGTGTTATTCAAAGCAGGGATTAACTTCAGACTTGGATTAACATCCTCAGGGCCCTGACTGGTCAAGAAGTGAAAAAAGCCAAAATGGAAATAATTCCAGGAGAGAGATTTTGCCAACTCTCTGGGAGTAGTTCCAGTACTTAATCATCCTGACCTTGAAAACGCCTCTCCTTAATACACAAATCCAGTGGAAATCTCACTTTGTGCCACCTGTGTGCCTCTCATCTCTCAGCTGTGCTGCTCTGAGCCTTATTTCATCCTCTGCGTCGGGTTCTTGCCTTTATGGTGATGAAAACTGAATTTAAATCACCCTTAACCTTTTCTTCTTGAGGTCAAACCAACTGAGCTCCCGCAGCCTTTCCTCAGCATAAACATTTCTGTCCTCCAGCAGTGGTTTCCAACACGCTCAGTCTCTTAATGTTTTCAAAACAAAGTCAGCACAGCAGGGCAAAAAATCCTCTTTGCCATCACCAAACACTAAGGTAACAGCTGCTCTGCTGAGGTCAGAGTGATGTCAAAACTGTGCTTTTCAATTCCACACAAACATGATTACTCGAAGTAGCACCCATTTTCAGATTTCCTGTCTCATACATCTTGCTGGAAGGAAGATGTTAACCCGGTCATAACGCACTTTTCAGCATGATAGATCAAGGCTGAGTTTCTCTGTGCCTTAGTCATCTGTGTGGTTTTCAAATCTTTTGAACGGCAACAAAATAAAAAGTTTGTCTTTTCTTTTGTGTGTGCCATTGTGTGAGACCCCACCTGCAGAGCTGCTCCAACCTTGGCAGTGTCCAAGTCCAGGTTGGACATTGGATGCCTGGGACAGTAAAAAGTGTTCCCTGCCAATGGCAGGGGGTAGAATGAGGTGAGCCTTAAAGTCCCTTCCAACCCAAACCATTTTCTGATAGAAGAACCAAACTGATAACTGTGAGTAAAATACTGAATCCCTAAATACTTTAATTGGGATCCCATTTCCTACCCAGGGGGGCAGAGCATCCAATATTCTTTATTTTGGAAAAATTATTGCTTTCCTGTCCTGACTTCTCTATTCTTTACACTGCATTTACCTGCATATTTCTGAGGCTAAACATGCCTTTTTGTATGATCTGTGATGAGTTTGGGGGTGAGAGTGTCCCCAGCTGCTTTTCACCTCATGGTTGCTCCCCTCTCCTCACAACTTCTCTAGTCCTGACAATGAATTCAATTCTCAAACTCTCGTGCTGAATCAGGACATAAATCTGAGTGTTTTCCCTCTCCTTTTATGGGTTTTTTATGACCAGGAATGCTGTTGTGAAGAGTTTATGTATGTGAAATCTTCCTTAACTACAGGGTTATTGCCTTTTCTAGAGGATTAAATCCAAGCTACCTCACAGGTGAGGTGTAAAATTCTCTTCACTGTAGGATTCAGCACTGGCAGGAGCTGTCCCAGGGTCTTTAAAACTGCTGGATGTTTTCAGGGCTGTAAAGGATACAGGTGGAGCCCAGGATAAATATTAAAATATCTCAAGTAATTAGGCAGAACACCTACATGAGAAGAAGGAGGCTTACAAGCAATTATTTTCCTAAAGCAATGTAAGGCAGAGATTTATGACAGAATTCATATTTTTATCTGTAACTTGTCACTAGGTTTGCAAAGAGAACAGATTCCTGATTCAAAATATATGCTACATCACCAATATTGTTTATCAGAAGAATTCAATATGATGTTTCAAAATAATGTCTTTTTTTTTTTTTACCTTTGAACAAGCAATAAATAATGGTAATTAAAACAAACAAACAAACACTAAGCAAAAGGTAAAGATATATCTAATAAAACCATAGGGGAATTGCCACTGTTGATTATGTCTCTGAATTATTTTGAAGTCTGCATTAATGAAACTGCAAACTGAATTAAGTACCTTCATCTGCTTCTGGAAGCTGCTCTGACTGATCCATTAAAGAATGCACATTTTCACTGCAGTAATCAGAGGTTTAAATGGGCTTAATGTAATTAGAAAAACCCTTGGAGATATATATTATCTCTTATGAAAATGGATATGCTTCCTAGATTAGAACACATTGTTTCAGCATCAGTGTAAGACTATAAAATTACAGCTCTAAGTCTCTAACTTAGTTTAGTCATGGGGACAGGGACTCTGTTGAATATAAAAAAGAGGCAAATGCAGTGGAAACGTATATATACAAAAATCCCACTGATTATCCCTGTTAACACTCTAAAGCTTGGCATGAAAGATGATCCACAGCTGACAAAATACTTTTAGACAATTCTGAAAATATAACTGTGAACGTCCTACCCCAACTCATGAAGCTAAAGGAGCGCCAGTCTGTTGGCTAATAAGACATTTAAACTTCATTTTTCACATCATAATCCATACAAATAAATCTATGCTCCTTTGTACAAGTCTGAGCTCCTCACACAAAGTACAAACCACAATATTCTTTCATGAAAATCCAAATTATAGAAGTCCAAATTCCTGATTTGCATACATATCTGCTATTACCTGCATACAACCATTCATGTGTGCTAGGGCTTCTAGGATTGCAGCTTTCATTTCCTGTACAAGAATCTCAACAAGGGAATTGGATAATTTGTGTTTTCTGACTGCATCCAGCACATCGGTTTGTCATGACAGTCACCACATAACAATTCAAACTTGTTAATTTTTTTTTTTTTCATTTAGGCTAATATAACCATAAAACCAATTTTTCTCTTCTTGAGATAAATATCTGAATATCTCAAGTGTGCGTAAATTTTAAGTTCAAAAACTGTTCTGAGATTTTAACATCAATGTTCACGTGGTTGGGGTTAAGCACAAACTTAAGAGCTTTGCTGGGACTGGGGTCTTACTAAAATAAGCTCTCCCCACCCATGAAATCTGTCCCCAAGACAGCAAAAACATGATTATTAGCTCTGTTTGATGCATGCCTTCTCCTTAGGGAGGTGTTTACTGGCTCAAAAAGGGACTCAGGGTGCAGCCAAAACACTATCCCAACGTGGAGGATCAGCCAGAAAATCGCATTTCGCCTTCAAAGCCGCTTGATCTTCTCACTCGAGGTGGTTTTGTCAGCAGCAACCTGCCAGCAGGGTTATCCTTCCCCACCCTGAGAGGCTCAGAAGGTGTGCACTGAAACCCTGACAGCTGTCTGTAGTGTCAGGGGTGCAGATTTACCAGCAGAGATAAAAAGGACAGAGCCTCCTCCCCCCTGGTGTAGCCCCCAAATGTTGGAAGCAATTTTCTCCTGTCCTTTGGGGGATTTGGCATGGCCATGGCCAGAAGGCTGCTCGTTTCCTGCTGCATGTCATCTCAGCAGTTTTGTGAAAGGAGGGCTTCTCAGAAAGAAGTGTTTTATTTCACATTCCAGTCCTGTCCCCGGGTGCAGAGGAGGGGAACATGGTGATTGCCATGCAGCAGGACAGATTGCTATGGATCTGTTGATTCTTTGTCTCAGGAACATTGCAGGTCACCATTGTGCAGTGCTGATTAACTAATTAACTCCTGGACAATTAGCATGAAGCCAGCACCATGGGCTGCTGTGAAAATGAAGGGTGTGGATCCTAATTTTACTAAAATTTCTCCTTTGGCAACTTCAAAGTTTATTCACTTTCCCTTATTTATCAACTGGTGAAAAATATGCTTTCACATATTTTGACCTTTTGAGGCCAGATTGACTTAATAAAGCACTTTCAAACAGCTGAAAGGAGTTCTGTATTATAATTTTAGGTGATAGTGTTTTATTTTCTTACTATGTCTCAAACACTTACATAAGTGTTAAACACTTTTTAACAACCTATGTGGGTTGTTAAAGAACTGCATGACTGTGGTAGATGAGTTATGCTTCACTTGGTTCTCTTGCTTTACCCTCCATCCTTTGAAAATTTGGCTATTTAGCAAGAAAACACATGATCTTTAATAGAGTCATACTTCTATGACAAAATTAGGCATTTTTTGCTGGCTTTTTTTTGAGGCTAGCAAAATAATGTCAAGACAGATGAGTTGCAATATCCATTTCCCTGGTGCCCTTACCCTGAGACAATAAATATTTCTGAAGCCTGACCCCAAACCAAAGTCTTGCAGGTTCTGGAAAGCTGTGAGTCACTATGTGTTCATCAATATTTGGCTACAATATTGACATTTTTTCTGTTTCACCTAAGTGTTTTTGCCTTTTTGGAGATGTGTTTGAATTTGTTCCCCCACTGGAAGCACTGAGAACAAAAGGAACATTATTCATTTATGATTTTTTGATTCCTGTTATACCCCTTTTCTCCTCTTATATTTGGGTTTCTTTTTTTTTTTTTTCCCATCTTCAAGAGAAAAGTAGTTTGCAAAATACCTTTGTGGAGTCCTTGGCCATATGGTACTAGAAAAATGAATTACATAGAAAGCAGCATCTTGTGTGGCCTGCAGTTTCTGATATGGAAAGAAAAAGAGTGTGCTCATTTAATTGATTGACATATAAATTCTAAATATCTGTGAAGACCAGTGTCAGAGCAGTTAATTTAGTTTTAGTGGGGATTACATATTCAGAAAATGCGAGTGAGTCCTTTAGTATGTCATTAACACAGTGAAATAGTGTAATTACAATGTATAATCTTTCTTCATTTATCTCCTTTACAGTTGTCACCATCAGAAATACCCAGAATTTGCCTAAAATATGTAAGTCTGTGATATTTGATAGCACACTTAATCAGTGGTTGCAATAGAATGGCTGTTAAAAATCCCAGTACATTTATTGTTTTTGGCAGACAGCATAAGAATGTTTTCTGTCCTCGATATCTTTGTTTACTTAAAAACACAACTGTTCTTTCTAGTTAGGAACTAAGTAGTCTCCAGTCTGCTGTTTGAAAGTGAAATGACAACTTATATGGAGATAATTATGCAAGAACGGGAACACTGCTTAATTGAAACAATCAGTTCTAGGCAAAAGCACATGGCCCCAAATTTGGAAGTGACAAGATGTTACAGTACCCTGGTTTTATTGATATTTGTCATTTTCTCTAAATTCTTAAACTGATGGAAAACAACCATGCTTTACCAGTTTGTTCTGTTTTCTTTTTTTTTTTTTTTTTTTTTTTGGCTTGCTGCTAGTTGAAGGAAAATATATAATTTTTCTTTGATGCCATATGCTGTCTGGTTGGAGAGCATATTTTATACAATGCTGTGCTGCATGCAAGGATCTTGGGTTTGTAAAGCAGGACTCAGAGCTACCAGGAAAAAAAATAAATGTACAACACAGGGAGTGCAGGATCTTATTTTGAGATAACTGCACTAGAGTTCACCTACATATGTTTAACACTTAATTAAAGAGTCATTTATTTAGGTTTTCTATTGAGTGAAGGAGAACCTTAATGTTGCAAATACAGGCTGAATTAATCTTGTCCATCTATGCCTCAAATGAAAAATTAAAATAAAATATTGGTGTCTGCAGCCTAGTTCAGAGAATGAATTGATATTTAACTTAGACATATGCTTGTATTGCAAAACGAAAACACTTTCTCCTTCTAGATTATACAGCACTTCTAGGATTTATGTTTCCAAGGAAATAGAATTTTGGGGCCTCAAAGGGGAGTTCTTCTATCTTGGCTTAGATCCAGTGAAAAAAGGAATTCTTGTTTTTATTAAAAAAAAAAAATTATTGGATTTTGCAATCCGTCTGAACAAAAGACCATTCTCAATCCAATGAATTTATCCAAAAAAAGTTAAATTTTAATGGATTTCAAGCCTTATTTGTAGGAGGAATATGAGTTAGGTTTAATTCTTCCCAAATAAGTTATTTTTATTCCAGCTATTTAGAAACAGCAGATCTAGGACTGATTTTTCTTGATATTTCTTAAAGTTCTTCTGTTCTTTAATCTGAACTCTTCATTTGTGACCATGGCTTTAGAGGTTGCAAAATGAGCTCTAACTATCCTTATCAGTCACCAGATAAAAACAGAGTGCCTTTCCTACTCAGCTCAACAACACACACTTCTCAATGTTTCATACTCAGAATTTTTGACAAAACTGTGCCAACTGCCTATACTTTGGCATAGATTCAGTTCTTAATAGCAGCTTTAAATCCTCCTCATCTGCCTCACCTTTTCTCAGTGATATGGATCATAGACAGAATGCAACTCAGGAGTATTTTTAGCCCAAAAAGCCCTATCAAAGCAGGGTCAGCACAAAATTCACACCTATTTCCCCTGGGCTTTGACTAACAGTCTTGAAACAACCTGTCTTTGCAACACTGATTGTCCTTATATTGTTTTTCCCCCTTTCCTGTATTTCCAATCAGAAATCATGTCATGTAAAAAGCCTCCTTTTTTTTTTTTTTTCCTCACAGGCGCTAGGAAGATGATGTTAAAGTCCCCTCACAATTTTTTTCCCTCCATTTCAAAATAAAAACTACTTCCTTCATCCTCTCTTCACATGGCAAGTGCTTGATTGCCCCAGCATTTTGCTGAATGCACAACTATTTATCCACCTCATTCTTACTCTGGGAACCCAAAACATTTTACAGTGGAGCCTGAGGAGTTGAAAATGACACCAAAGTGCTCCTAAAATGTGCTTTTACAGCACGTTTGGTGATTTTTCAAACACTGCTGTTTTTCCCACTCCTTTTTTTTGTGGCATGCATATTGTAAAGCAGCTGTGCCAAGCTTAATTACACTGAATCTAATAGTAATAGATTTTTTCTTGGTCTTTCAACTGTGCACTTGCTGCTGCTTGTGAGACTATATTTCTGGAAGATAGCACTCTGGTGCTGTACTATATGAAATATATATATCATTTACAGAGAAGAATTATACAGTCTAACTGAAATTTGAATTATGCATTAAATAAATGCATAATTTATGCCTGTGAGTATATATTGTATACACAAGATGATTTTTGAATTCCACTTTGTCTGTAGCAGTCAGGTTTCATTGGCAACACCCCTCATAAAATCTAGAACTTGACCAAAATTTTTGTGGCATTATGACATACTGCATTAGTTTATCTTTTGCCATGTGGACAATGATGTGAAAGTTATTAATTTCTTTGGCTGTGGGTTTTTAATTGAATATTCCTAGTAAATGTGAACATTTTAATTAATATTTATTTGCTTGTGATCCTGGTGGACAAAAAGCCTTCTGATTATACAAAAGTTACTCCCTCTGGAGGATTTAGAAAATTAGGGTATTTATTTGGATTCTCCATACAAAAAGGATATTTCATTTTGCACTTAGACTAATATTTCTTCAACAGTGAAAACATTAGAAACTCATGGAAAAAAAACCCCCATATATTCTTATATATTCAAATATATTCTTCAATATATTTCCTTATGATTAGACTACATGACAAACGTCTGGATTTGTTTAATATTTTCTGAAGCAGGACATGTAAAAATCACAGGCCTTCTGTTGGAGAATAATCAGGTTGCCACAAACTGGAGCATTTTAAACTGCAGGGATCTTGAAGGCATGACAGAAATTTGGAAAAAAAAAAAAAAATCAATCATATTTAAGGAGTATTTTTCCCTGGAAATCAATTCAATGGAAATATTTAGATTGGTCTCATAGACGTGTATCAGCCACGTAAGCACTGCACAGTTTTAACTAATGCTAATTGTGTATTGGGACTCTAGATTCCTTTTCCTAAAATACTGTTTCTATTGAATTTGAGAAATTGCTAATTTGGCACTCTCTATTTTTACATGTTAATCCCTTATAATCCCATTGGTTTCATGGTGGTGCATAACACAAATGATCTACTTAACATCAAGAGAATCCCTGGTACAAGAACCCTGACAGTTTTAGAGAGTGACTCTTCATCCCTCCTAATCTTTTATTTCTTCCTCTTTTGTTTAGTTTTGGTTGGTTTTTGGGTTGTTTTTTTTTTTTAACTCATCCTTCTGAAATTTGTGGCAGCTTGACTGAATCAGAAGGAAGTATCCTTTTATATCCTCATTGAAGTTTGTGGTTTTTTCAACACATATTGCACTTGAGAGTTTAAATGCATTTGCCATGGCCCTGCCTGATCTCTCTCTGTCACTTCAGATATGTTTGAAATAATTTGTGATTTTATTGATTTTTACCATCTCCCTTACCAAAGTGCCCTCTTCTCTGAGCTTAGAAAAAACTTCAGAAAAATCTTTCTGCAGCAATCCAAGAAATTAATTTGCCCAGATGATTTGTTTTTTCAAACCACATGAAAATATCAGTCTTCTTTCATTTTGATTCATATTAACTCTTGTCAAGTCCTGCTCTTAGAACTTAACCACGATTAAATGCATTCTAGTTTAAATATCTCATTAATAAATAAATTGTAGATTAATCAAACACCATGGTTTTCATTTCTCTAATCTTACATATTTTTAAAGCAACTGGAGAAAAAAAAAGAAAATAAGAGGCATTTCAATGTCTGGCATGACATACCAGAATAAGCATGTAGAAATTGAAATTTCCAAAATTTAAAACCCAAATAACCATTCTAAATCACTCCACCTAATAAGCTTTTTGTAAAAATAAAGTGGTTAAGTATAACATACACCTCTATTATATATTATTTATACTGGAGTATCAGTTACTTGTGTCACTTTGAAAAAGTTTCAGAATTTCACAAAAGCATACAACATGGAAATTAAAATTTAGCCTGCAGATCTTGTCAAGCTGAAAGCTTCTTACACAATGTTTATAACATTTCTGTCACCAAAGACCAATATAAATGTTTCCAAAATATAGAAATTCAAATATCAATACTTCTTTTATTTATATTTAAACAAACGTTGTTTGACTTAAATATATTACTTAATAAGACCTAAGTAATTTTTGAGTGTTGCTCTATTAATTTAGATTTTCAGTTTTCCTTGTTAGAACTTTTAAGGTTGGCAGTAAACTTTTAAGATAAAAATTAATTTTAGAAAAGATAATGCAAAATGTGCAGAATTTTACCACACACACAAAACTTGGCTGTTGAAATTCACTCCATCTCCTTATTTCAAACACATTTATGAATATTTTTAACATAATTTATGATTGTTTACCTTTTATATTAAATAATAACAATTCCAGAAATTAACTTAATCTGCGATGGATTTCTTTCATCTTTGCCACACTCTTGAAGCAAACAATCTTGAATATTTTTTTTTTACTTAATTTTTTCTCTTACTTTCTCCTTTCCACTGCCACAATTCCATTTTTCCTTTATTTCTGCACTAAAACAGAATATTGTCAATAATTCCTCTTTATTCAGTTCAGGTCTGCCTCAGGACACTGGGTTAAATTTAGCTCGGTGGGGAGTCAGACAAATCCAACAAATTTGGCAAATCATGGGGAAGCAGGGAGGATCAGAGCCCAGCATCCTAGGGGAATAAGGACTGGGAATAAATCTTTTGCAGGTACATGTTGTTACAGAAAGAAACAAATCTGCAGGGATATGTTTGTTTAAAGTCACTCAGACTTGCCTCTCCTGGTCTTCCTCAGTTTTCAGGTATTTGAGACAAGCTCAACTAGTAGAATATCTTATTTTTCTTCTGGGTCTTTAATAACTTCAGTGAATGTTTCTACAGTCTTTTTCTGTCTTCTTCCTTTTTTCTCCTTACCCTGTTTTCTCTGTTGTTCCTTTTTTTATTATTATTATTATTTTTATTTTTATTTATTTATTTATTTGTTTATTTCTGAATGGCAGTAAGGGCACCAAATATTCAATGGTTATTAACAATTAACAATGGTTATGTTAAAACCCAAAGAATAATTAAATTACTAAGCAATTGAATAAAACACTTCTGCATGGTGAGAGTCACCAAGAACTGTCACAGAAAGGCTATGAATTTTCAATCCCTGGAAACATTCAAGAGGCATGTGGATGTGGTAATGAAAGATGGGAAGGAGGGACAGAACAAAGCAATGGTGGGTGTGATTTATGTGTGTGACAGTTTTTAGATACAGAAACTTCCCTTTCATAGTAGCTTGGACTTGACAAGAAAATTATTATCATTCCTGAGAGAGTAAACTGACGCAGTTTCCTGAGTGGAGATGACATTAAAAAAATATGGTTTTCTTACAACTCATGTGCCTTTTGACTTAATAATGTGGTGCTGTGAACAACAGCCATTCATAGCTGAATCACCTGGTCAAGAGGACAAGGGCTTTGGCAGAGCCTGCAGACCTGGTGATGCTCTCAGGGATGTGGATACTCCTTGTTGACCTCATAACCTTCATCCCAGCTTTGTTTGTCTTTAATTAAAGAGGAGACTTGGAATCTATTTTACATGTGCTGTAATTACTAGTACACGAAAGACAATTTGGCTTCAAAATGATGCCAGGGTATGGAAGGACCTGAGGTTTAGCAGCCTACAGTGTGCAAACCACTATATATATGCATATATATACACACATATATATATATATATATATATATATATATATACACACACACACACATATATATGCCTAGTCCAATATGTATCAGTACCTACTTATCTCTAACATCTCTATCTCTATCTCTGTCTCTATCTCTGTCTCTATCTTATCTCTGTCTCATCTCTTTCTCTATCATCTGTAGAAATTGAGAATTCTGAGAAATATTTCTTTGCATGTTTAAGAGATTTTAAAACATCTGACAAACAGTGTTTTTAATCTTTGTGTTGCCTCGGGTAAGCGAGGCAGTGCGACCTGATCAGGTGGGAGGCCACGGCGAACTTACAACCTGGCCGGACAGACCACACGTGACGCCAATATGGTGAACGGTGGAATGCGGTTTATTTCCCGTGTGCGTCCGCTTAAATAACCGCGGTACGCCCACGTGGTTTTTTGACAGGTGATTGACAGGTGGGGTTGGAAAAAGGGGGCCCTGCCTCCTCGTACAGCCCGAGATCTTCCGGCCGGTTTGGGCTAACTACATTTCCCCCCTCTCCATGAACAATTGAACTTACGACTTAAACAAACTGTACAAACATAGTAATAACGAGAAACAGGAACAACTTGTTAGTAGAACATGCGAACGGGTTAGGCTAACTGTCTGTGCTCTAAAAACATAACGTCAATTCTACTTAAACGGGCTTTAACAAATTGGGTTAGTTTATTAAGTAAACAAGGGCCAAACACAAGGGCAAGCAATATGATAATAACTGGTCCAATTAGGGTGGAAACAATAGGGGTGATCCAGGGGTGTCGGTTAAAAAGAGAATCGAACCAGTTCTGCTGCTGAAGCTGGTAGCTGCGACGCTCGAGTCTGTTTTTGAGCTCAGCCATGGATTGTCGGATGGGACCTGAGTGGTTAACGTAAGTGCAGCACTCTTCATTTAAGGCAGCACACAGTCCTCCTTGCTGCATCAGCAGGAGCTCCAGACCTCACCTGTTTTGAAGGACCATCTCAGATAGAGAAAACAGGGATTCTTCTAGCTGTAGAATGTTTTTGTGGATCTCAAGGAGGTCTTCATCTATTGTTCGCTGCAACTGCAGCAGGCTCTGTTTCTGTGTGGCCAGGGAGGTAATGCCTGTGGCTGCACCCGTTCCTCCAAGGGTTAGCAGTACTGCTAGGCTGACAGCGGTGACTATCTCTCTTTTCGCTCGGCGTTGCTCAGCTCCAAAATGCAGCATGACTTCGTCATCTGTGTGGTAAAGGATCCTGGGGATGACAGTGACTTGAACACAGAAGTTTTAGATTCGTCAAAGTGGGTTATGGAGACGCAGGGGGTAAGCCCGGTGGTGTGACAAGCCCATATGTTTCCTGATGCAGGGATGGCCCACTTTTTGTGTTTGTTTAAGCAGGTAGAGGAGCCACACAGCTCTTTGTTTTGGGTTTTAACATTTTTATTACCTATGCAAGCTCCGTAACCCGAGATTATTCCCAGAGTGATTCCTTTACTGGGGGCATCCCACTTGCACTGTTTGGGGCTGGCTTCTTGGGAATACCTAAATGTTCTGTTGGAACCTATTCCCTCGTAAAAGGGTGGTCTGGAATCGTAACACAGCCAACAAGACCTTGTGAGATTGGGGTGTGAAGTATTAAGGGACATGAAGGCAGCATGTATCATTCAGGTGAACAGGTTCTGAGAAGGAGTTTCGGGTGTAGGAATGGCTTGTGCAGAGTTTGACAGGGTAAGGGTGGCAAGTGGTTTTTTCGCCGTCGAAGAGGCGGCCGTGGGCAGTTTGTTTTTTGTGAAAGCTGCCAATTCATTAGGCCCTACCACTATGTGTCGCGGTGGGGACCTAATAATTTGCACAACAGTGCCTTTATCAGGTTCACGGAGGACAGATGGATCCTCGCGCTTATACACTGACCACAATCTGCCTATTGGCCAAGATGGGTCGTGTGTCTGCAGGACTGTGACTGTGAGATGTGTGCAGTTTCCGGGATGTTTGCCTTGGTGGGTGCTTCTAGATATGCAGTTGTTGGGCCAACCTGTCACTTTTAGGAATTCATCCTCCTTGGGAGGCTTCCATCGGTTACCGGTCACTATGGTTTCGCATCCCCAGTACCCGCAAAACCAATAACCTGGGTAGGTGCAATACTCCTTTCCGGGATTATTGCTTGGGCACCAATACGTCCCTACCTCGATGACTTTGGAGGCTTTACTGGATCGGTCGCTAGTGAAGATGTCTGCCAGTTGCACAGTCCAAGCTGGAGTGTTGGTTTCGGTTTGGCCTATGACAGCGCCGGTGACAAAGTTTCGGAATGTCCAGATATGAGGCTGGTAAGGATGATTACCTGCGCCAAGATGAGCTGATGGCAGCACAAAGCAGATGCACAGGAACAGAGCTGAGGGTTTGACTGGTGACCTGTAGCAGAAAACCTGTGGAAAGACACTTGAAGTGTGCGTTAGTCTTTGCTTGGCAAGACTGGTTTTATAGATTTCAGAGGACACCACTTAATAACGTTACCTTTCTTGACTGCTGCATACCCTCTACCGGTTACCACCAACTTCCAGCCCGCTTCCCACTCCCCTAATTCATTCTTTATTTCGATCGGGGGACCTTCTTTGACTGCCTCAGCAGCCCAATGCTTTTGTGAGGGAGCTCGATCTTGGTCTCCCCTGGGGAACTGGTTTAATGCCAACATTGCGGTTACCAGTAAACGAGACTGCTCTGACGGGGGAATGGCACTGGTGAAACCTTCCGCTTTTGCCAAGGTTTCTATTTTGGATTTTAATGTTTGGTTGGCCCTCTCCACTATGGCCTGTCCAGTGCTGTTGTAAGGGATTCCCTGCTTTAAAACAATGCCCCATTTAGTGGCGAATTGATCATGCCTTGCGGCAAAACTTTCCATTGGAACCTGAGATTAGGTTGCTGACCGTTCGGGAATGTGACTGAAAAGGCGAACCATTCTTTGTCATCTTCATGTAATGGTATAAAGAAGAAGCAGTCCTTGATATCAATTACTGCACAAGGCTGGTCTGTGAGGATAAACGAGTTACCAGGCAGTCTTGTTTGCACGGGGCCCATTGGTTGAATCTTCTTGTTGACAGTCCGTAGGTCATGCAAGAGACGAAAGCCTTCGCCGCTGCGCTTAGGGATCACAAAAACAGGCGTGTTCCAGGGTGAAACAGAAGGTTCGATGTGGTTCTTTTCTAATTCTCTCTGGACCAATTTTAAAAGGGCAGACATTCGAGGCTCGGGTATGGGCCACTGTTCGACGTACACCGGATCAGAAGATTTCTAGGTTAATTTAATTGGGAGTGACGGGTACGCTGCAGTGGCCCTGAGGGTAAATTTGTCACCCTCATTCCTAGCATTGCTTGAGCATCTCTGCCTAATAGTGGTGGAGTGTTAGATAGGACATAGGCACAGACACAAACGGTTTTTTCTGGTCCATCTTTGGTGTACAAAGTTACTGAAATTAAGTCTATGCTCCTTTGGGCGCGTTGGACTCCTCCGACACCGAGTACGGTTGCAGCATCTTCTAATGGCCAACTTGGAGGCCAGCGTGTGTCTGGGATTACTGTGACATCGGACCCAGTGTCCACAGTGAAGAGAAGGGCAACGTAGCAGTCGTCAGGTTGGCGCGTTCGCCGGCAAACTCCCCAAGCGGTGGGGGGCCCTCGCGCGTCGCAGTTGATTGCCAGGGCCACCCGGGGTGTACTGTCGGGTCGGAAGCTGCCTGCAGTATGTGTTGGGCTTGTGTGTTGCTCTGTGCTGTTGTGCATGTGGATGGCGCTTGTGGCAGTGGCTTCTGGGATGCACCATCTGGCATGGTCTGGGCTATGAAGTTTGTCAATTCCCTGGGGGGCAGTGAATTTGGAAGGTGTTCCACTCCAGCAGGGGTGAAGTAATTGGGCCGCTGACTGTCCCAGCGGGGAGGGAGACGCATGCGGCCCAACCATTCCCTCCCCCGCCCGTTTCCCTGCTTCTTGCTATGGCTGCAGCATCGGGCGATGTGACCCTTCTTTCCACAGATCCAACAAGGCCCCTTGGCCTTGACAAAGGGAGATTTGATGTGGGCTGACTGTGGACATTACGGTTCTGAAGGGCCATTACTTCGGCCACTGCTGCCCCAACCACGGCTGGAAGTGGTGCCATTGCAGCGCCGATTGCGGCTTGGACCGGGGCTAAGTTTTCCTCTTTAACAACGTGCTTTCTCATGGTCGCAAGTCTTGCGCCTGGTGGCACTGACCGCAATAGTTCTTTTGTTGCTTGATTACATTGCTGCCGCAAGCACCCCTCCAGCACTGTCCCCTTTGCCTCTGACGGGAGGTCTGAGGCGTCTATAGCTGCCTGAAGGTGATCAACAAAGGTGGTGAAACGTTCACTCTCAGCCTGTCTAATGGTGGTCTATGGTAACGGTTTAGCAACCACCCTGCAGGCCGTTCGAATGGCCTCTCTCGCGGCACAAGTCGTGGCAGCAACCTCTGAGGCCCGAAGGCCCTGTGCTTGTGCTTGTGGACTGACCATTTGAGGGTCTCGACCCATCAGCCGCTGCAAGCTTGAATTACGCAGTGGGTGTTGGTCTCCGGTGGCTTTGGCAAGCATTTTCTCTAAATTGTCCTCCCATTCCTGTTTAAAAACTATCATGCCAACTCCATCAAAAATCATACGACATGTCTGTTTGCTATCAAAGGGGAACATGTCGTCATTGCCAAAGAGACCATCCATTAAGGTGGAGACCATTGCGGAATTGATTCCCTTTTCTGCTATGGCTTTGGCTATTGCATGCACGTCTTTAGGATTGACTGGACAGTATGTTGGCAAATTGTTATCTAGTTTTTTCACTGGGAATATTCGTGCTGCAGCCTCCGGCAGGTCTGCGAGTGCCGCTTGAACCTTTCCCCAGTCCGTCAGGGGCATAGACTTAGGAATCTTTTTCTTATGTGCATGTCGCATGGGCAGGTCTGCTTGTCTGAGGAAGGCTGCTGGTATGGCCTCTGTGTCTGAACTGGTGTCTGAATCATGACTAGGCTCCTCACTAGTGGAGCAGTGTCCCTTGTATTTAAGTTCTTTCCACCACTCCTCCCGGGCTGGCTTTGAGGCCTGCTCGGCCTCCTCCTCCTCCGAGTGAGAGGAAATGGACTGATCGGAACTTCCTGTCTACTGTGCTTTTTAGTCTGGCTCCGCCCTCTGGGTTTCTGGTGGGTGGGTGTGCCACTCCTCCTGCTCCGCCTCCCTTCCAGAGACATCTTTGCCTTATAAGGGAAGGTTGGGGAACTCGTACTCTCATTGGGCTCCGATTCCCCCTCCCCTCCACGGGCCACACCTCCCTCCCTGTGGTCTCGTCCACGCATGTCTGTGGCGGGAAATGTCATGGGGCCCCGCCCTTCTTCTTCTGCCTCAGCGCCATTTTGTGGCGCATAGGGAGGTGGCTTTAAGTCAATTTGTTTTAAATCTGCACCCGCAGTATCTTCTTTTGGGCTCAAGGGGTCACCGCGAATCTCCGACGCTTCTGAATCGACCGTGGGATGGGGTTTGGGGACAGGGGATAGGGACCGCTATTGTGAGGGGTTGTTAGTTGCAAGCGCCTTATCTTTATCTGCGCAAGCATTTTCAAACGCCGTTTGGGTGGTGGCGCCGACTCCCAGTTTTGGAGTTAATCGCAGGCATTGCTGGGCTGCTGCCCACGTTTCCTGCTCCTCTAAGGCTTTCTGTAGTGCCTGCATCACCTTGTCCCAGCTTTTAAGATGTTTGCTGGTGTTTGAACTAATTACGTCCCTTGCAAGGGCGTTTGTACATCTGTCCCAGCATTCTGGATGTAGAATGTCGACGGGACGATCTATAGCTCCCAACATTAAAAGCTGCTTAACCGCAGCAGTAAAATCTTTTCCTTTACATTTAATTCCCCACTGTACATATACTTCAGAAATTACCTTGCCTAGCTGTTCCATGCTGGCAGTACTGAGGGCGTCCCCTCCACCGGAGTCAGCCCGCTGCTCCGGTCGTCTCCCCCTTCCAGCGTGTATCCCGTCTCCTGGAGCGCACACGCGCCCGTGTGTCAGGGGGGCGCTCCCGGGTTTCGGCACCACTATGTTGCCTCGGGTAAGCGAGGCAGTGCGACCTGATCAGGTGGGAGGCCACGGCGAACTTACAACCTGGCCGGACAGACCACACGTGACGCCAATATGGTGAACGGTGGAATGCGGTTTATTTCCCGTGTGCGTCCGCTTAAATAACCGCGGTACGCCCACGTGGTTTTTTGACAGGTGATTGACAGGTGGGGTTGGAAAAAGGGGGCCCTGCCTCCTCGTACAGCCCGAGATCTTCCGGCCGGTTTGGGCTAACTACATCTTTGTTAATGTAAAAGGGCTTTTTAAGCTCTGGAATGAAGCAAGAATTTTTAGGAATGTGTATTAGTAGCATAGTGTGTAGTTTTATCACAGGGTGAGAATTTTAGATTAATGGGGGTTTTAGGATGGTGAGCAGGGAAGATAAGATGGAGGAGCTCATGGCTTCTGGGCTTCTTCCCTCTTCAGCTGCTCCATTTTCTGCTGTGGAGGTGGCACTTTCTAGCTAGTTTAGAGTTTGACTTTCTAACATAAATAATAGTTATTGGAAAATTATTGTAAATATTGTTTACATGGGTCCTAATATAAAAGACAAACACTACCCTGAAGGTGGGGAGAGTGCCTGAAACTGACTTGCAGTGCAGAGCTCTGCTGGTCAGGAGAAAGAATGCAAGAGATAAGAAAAAATAAACAATTAATGAATCATCAGAAGAGATGGCTCACGACCAAGAGCTCTTCAACCTCTGGCTGGGGAGAAAAAAGATTTGGACATTCTTGTGTTTCTTGGGCACGCCGTGAAAGGAAACCATCATTAAAAATATTTTTATGAAACCTGAGATCTATCTGTGTCTCTATCTCTATCATATCTATAATTTCTCTTTCTCTGTCTCTGTCTCTGTCTCTGTCTCTATCTGTCTGTCTGTCTGTCTGTCTTTGTCTGTCTGTCTGTCTCTCTCTCTCTCAGCAGTGGCCAGCAATGGCCAGGAAATAAAGCACAGCCAGTACCAGCCCAGCAGGAGGAAGAACTTCTCTGCATGGAGGGGCAGAGCCCTGGAGCAGCTGCCCAGGGAGGGCCTGGAGTGTCCCTGTGTGGAGACATGCCAGCCCCAGCTGGACACTTTCCTGTGCCACTGCTCCTACCTGGGCAGGGCATGGACCACAGCAGCTCCACACATCCCTTCCAGACACAGCTGCTCTGTGCTTCTGGCAAGCTGCAAATTCAGGGTTTCAGTGCAATGCTGTCTGACAAACCTGGAGATATCTGGGTGTGTTCTGGAAAGGCCTTCTTCTCTCTGCATGTCTCCACATCTTTGGCAATGTTCTTCACTCTGGTTTACAACCCTCACACTCTGGTTTGTCCAATCATGTCTTGCACTTTACTACAGAGTTTCAACTGATTCCTCATTTTTTCTTACCCCCCATCCTGTTTCCCTGTTGGGATTTGTGGGGGAAAGTTTGCGGAGAATTTTTGTCCCTGTCTGGAGGCATGACACACCTTCCTGTGCCAGTGCTCCAGGGGACCATGCCTGTTATTCTGAAGTTTAGTGATGCCATTGCTTTCATCTTCACCACATTTTTCCCATCACAATGTCCACAAAGTGAAGATTATTTGGTAAGAAACTTCTCCATAAATATATTAATTTATGCCAACAGTCCCATGCTTTAGCCATTGAGTATAATTATATGATACTGGTTTGTAGAAGAATTGGGGAATGGCACACACTTGGAGGGAAAGGATTAGCAGGGGTTCAACACCTATTACAGTTGCTCAAATACAGCTTGTGGACAAGCCCTGTGCTCCAGCTCCCCTAAGGTGCCACTCCTGCACTGAAACCATTGTAAGACCTAGGCCCAGTCTTGTGCAAATTGAAATTTCTCCTCCACTTGATGCTAAGTTGCTGCTCTGAGAAAACATTACTACAGATGCTATTACTATTTGGCAGATTTTAAATAAGCCTCATGCTCTTGCTGTGTGAAGCTTTTCTTTCCCTGCAGGGGAAAATCAGTAATTTGGATTAAAAAGCAGCAGAAAAAGAAGATGAATGTTTGCATGTATCTGGTTCTCTCATCAGAGATAGTAGGCATAAATGGTCAATTTCTGCCAGGCAGCTTATTTTTCCATTTGGACTCAGTGTAATCCCATGGATGGCTATCCCTGTGGCACCAGTCCTAGCTAAAAGCCTTCTAACATCCTACTTTGCTACTACTTTAAGCTCATTTTTAAGTCATTTTGATGGGTTATGCTGGTTTCTCCTCTGCCTTTGAACTGAATTCTCTGCCTTCAAACACATTAGTCTTCACAGAGATGAATATCAAGGGCACATTGATTTTAAAAGAAAATTTAGTTCTTCCATCTTTGGCTAGCATTAAGTTCTTTGGTTTTGATGCTTCTTTTTCCCTCACAGAAACATGTCTTGTTTGGGGGTGTTATTTTTTAACCCATGCTGATATCTGCTGCCCTAGGTAAAAAAAAGACATATGGTCCTTGTAAGCTTTGCTTCTTCCACGGCTGTCTAGACTTTGCAGAAACAAACTTTAACAGTTTTCATAGGGAAATCATACTATTTTCCATAATGAAAATCCTTTTCAACCTGTTTCCTTTCAGAGCAGGCATTTTTGGTGCACATTCTGTACATACCACAGCACAGTATTTTGGAGGGCTCAGCGGCATAAAAGAGTTTTGTTTATTCAAATGGGACTCCTTGTTTGACATCTAATTATGACTGTTTATCTGCCAAGGCTATTCCAGCACTTGGAGTGCTCACAGTGCCAGGGAGACATCTGTTAAAGACTTCTATTTAATGTCTAGTATGTACAAGGTGTATCTGTCACAAACATTCTCAGTATGAGAAGGCTCCAAATTTAGAATATGAGGCTGTATCTCTCTGTTCTCTCACACACAGGTACAAATGCCATTTAGAAAACTAATCTTCAGAGGCGTTAGAGTGGGTCACTCATTTCCTTCCGATGCTTCTTGGATTTATCTCACCAGCTCTGTCTCAGAAACTTTGCATTCACTCTTTAGTACTTAAAATTCTTTCGTGTGTAATTGTTGCTCCTGTTGTCCTGTTTTGGAGTTCACAAAATCTCTGTGCCATTGTGTTTTTGTTTTCTTTTCTAAAAGCTCATAAGTGACAGAAATCATTTCATTAATGACTAACATCATGTCTCCAGAGTCTCACAGTGGCTCCCATCTTAGAGCAAGATGACTTCAATTTGACATCTTCAATACAAGCAGAGGGAATGGCAGAATTTCTGTCAAGAATTCTTATCAGAACCACATGATATTTTTCTTTTAGTGGTGACTCCATGTGTGTAATGACCATGGAAGGATGGTGATGGCGATGGCTGTGACTGACAAACACCTCCAGCTCCTCTGGGGGAAATTTCCACAGGGAAGAAGCTACAAATCCCAGTTGTTACCCTCAGTACCTCTGAGAGCAGAGCTCTAGATTAGTGTCAATATTTTGATTGTCACTACAACTGGAGAGTAAGGATCTCTTCAAAGCATTTTTAGTGCTGTGGGTTTTAATTAGAAAACAAGTATTTGCCTCAAAGCTGGAGTTGTCATCAGAGATCCCATGCAGTTTTCAAGCCCACTAGTATTAATCTTCTTTGCATATCTTTAAAACTAAAAACCTTTTTAATTAAAACTCTTAAAGCTTCTTATCTCTGTGGCCTGGTTGACGCTGCAATGGAATATATCATTCCCAACAACAATGAGTAAAATTGTAATTCCCTGCTTAATACCAATCAAGTTGATTGTAGAACATTATGTTCATTAGAAACTAATAGATTTTTTTTTTTTTTACATGTTTGATCAAAGCAGCTGGCATTTAATCCAGGCTGAGAAGCAGAATGCTATTTCATACTATTTATTGGTTAATTCACGGCCAGGTTTGCAATTTAAGGAAAGAACAATCAATCAACTTTATGGGATACATACAATATCTATCTGATAAAAAACATATATGCACAATACTGGCCAGTAGACAAAATTATCATAATGGGGAGAAAAAATAACTTTTGCAATAATGTATTTTTGCATTTAAAAGAAATACAAGTGGGAAGAGAGTGTAAATTCCGAGGGATAAATTCAGTCTTTTTTTATGTTTTGTCCTGTGCAGGGACAGGAGTTGGGCTCAATGGTCCTTGAGAGCCCCCTCCAAATCTGGATATTCCATGATTCAAGTTTATTTTTAAACAGTGTTGGAACAATTGTGAGGCAAAATGCACCTGATCAGACTTGTAGTAACATCCACATGTTTCCATTGCAACAAATGTTGTGGAATAGATTGCCTAATGTAGTAAAATCAACCGTAAGTAATTTGCAGTTCTCTATATGAATTGCAAATAAATAAGAGAGTGTTGGAGTAAATGACACTTAAATTTCTGTAAATGCCAAAAATACTTACTATCTGCTATTTCCGTGTAATTTCCAAATCATCTTTTTTCACATTTGCTTGCTTTATATTTTATTTTCATTTTTTGTTAGTTTTTGTTTCTTTTTCCCCCTGTAAAGTTGCATTTGATCCTTCCATTTGTTCTTTCTTTTCACCATGATTTCATTTTCTGTATTGCTTTCTGAATAATTCTGGGTTTATTTGAACAAATGAACATGGATTGCCTGTCTAAATCTGATTTAAATTTTCCACCAAGAAGTTTAGTTGTACAGCTGTAGGCAGACATGCATGCTAATTTGTTGTGGTATTTATTTTCTGCTTTAATAGCAATGCCACAGTTTTTTTTGGAGAAAGCTTTCATGGGAAATTGGAAATTTATCTCACTCTTTCATCTTCTTATATTGTTGATAAAAGGAGTTCAATTTAATGAAATCCTATAGAATTCTGATGCAATTACTATACATTTTTGATAGAGATTGCATATTGATTGAATTTGTTTCATTTAGTATCTGGAAATTTTTTTTCTGGTTTTGTTAGGAGTTCAGTTGTGCATTGGGTTGGGTTGTTTTTTCTTCCTGTTTTGCAGGATCTTTTTGTTCTCTCTGCCCTTTGCCATCTTCAAGGTTTGAAAAATTTCATTTTCCTCAGAATTTTCCTAAGGCAAACTTAAGGTCTGATGTTTCAAGACTAACTTCACTTAATGGAAACAAAAGGGATAAAAATGATGTAACAGGTAGATAAGAAGTTCTGTTTACCTTCCTGATCCAAGAGTATGTTCAAAATAAAACTACTGAATTTAGTCAGGCTAAAATTATTGAATATAATGGTGGTGGGAGGAAAAGGAATTAAAAAAATAAAGTAATATCAAGAGATACTCAGGAAAACAAGATTGAATTGCATTACTTTTAAGAGAGTTATCTGTACATTTTATTGCTTTTTAGATTCCAGGTGGATGAAAATTCTGACCTTTTACTTTCTGAGACTTATCAGAAAATAAAGCTTATATATCTTTCTGGCTCCCTCTGCCACTCCAACACACACACATACATACACAAAAAAACCCCACCAAACAAACAAAAAAAAAACCAAACAAACAAACAAAAAAAACCCCAAAAAACAAAAAACCCCAAAAACTAAAAAAGGAAATAATTTTTTTAAAATTTAGATATAGCTCTCATGTCTAGGTGTATTAAATTATCTTACAGCAGGCACTAAAGAATGAAATAAAAACGTGAAGTATTTGAAATCATGTTGTGCATGATCTGCAATGACAATTTTTCATTTGAAAAATGAAAATACTTTTCAATTAACAGTTTGGGTACAGAGTGACACTTTAGATCAGGGTCCACAAAGGTGGCAAAGCAAGTTGCTCTCACTTTCAAAGAAGTTATCACAATATTTTGTGAAGCAGCCACAGGTAATATCTATATCTGTGAGCAGAATTGTTTGTGAGGGGTGTTGGCTGCTTTGGCATGAGGATTTTGGACAGCTGCTGTCATTTGTCCCATGCAGGATCTCTTTTAATATGATGCTCTTAATCAGTATTAGGCAAAAGAAATATTACCACATTGGGATAGGCCTCAGTCTGGATGCAAAAGAACAGGTTCAGCTGGAATAAATGGGAAATTTGATAAGAAATTATAATTTTCACCTTCCTCACCATATTTCGTTCTTTTCTCCAGAGTAGCTGACCATCAGTGTGTTCCTAACATTACAATCACAGAATCATAGAGTCCTTGAGGTTGGAAAAAGCTTCCAAGACCACTCTGTGCCCACCCTGTCCCCATCCCTGAGCTCTGAGTGCCACCTTCCTGGGCCACCTCCAGGGATGGACACTCCAACCCTCCCTGGGCACTTCCTGAGCACCCTTTCCATGGGGAAATTCCTGCTGCTGTCTCCCCTGAGCCTGCCCTGGCCCAGCCTGAGGCCATTCCCTCTCCTCCTGTCCCTGTTCCCTGGCAGCAGATCCCAAATCACCCCTGGCTGTTCCCTCCTGGCAGGGACTTGTGAAGAGCCACAAGGGCTCCCCTGAGCCTCCTCTGCTCCAGGCTGAGCCCCTTCCCAACTCCCTCAGGATTTACTCTCACACAAGCTTCCCTGAAATTTTTATTGATTTTTAATTTTTATTTTGTTGATTTTAATTTTTTTGTTTTGTTTTGTTTTTAAATTGTGTGTGTGTGTGTGTGTGTGTGTGTGTGTGTGTGTGTGTGTGTGTGAGTGTGTGTTGTCTGAAGATAGTTTTTGCAAAACAATTTGATAATACTGCCCAGAAATGTAAAAATACTTATTCCAGAATCGTCTTGGCAGTGTGGATGCAGAAACCAGAAGCTTGTGCCCAGAGGTGGAACCCCCAGCTTCACAAACTGCTGGGATTTGCTTTTCAGCACTCACTTTGTGTTTGACCCCATGTCATTCCACTTTGTTTCCAGTGCCAAGTGTATATCTTCGTCAAAGATGGAACTCAGGGAGGTCGTGCTCTCTGGGTGCAGGGAAGGTGAATTGAGAATGACAGAAGAATAAAAGCCTGTACCACTCCTTAATTATGCTCCATGCCAATGAATAGTAACATTCCCAAGGGAACATGGAATGAATTGGATAAGGCATCTTAAAATTAACTATTGCTGAATTTCTGAATTATCCTATTGCTGCACCTGTTCAGCAGATGTGGTGCAGTTTATCCAGCTGCTGAAAAATCCCACACTGTTACATATTAAAGACCTCCCTCCCTTCCCAAGGTACTGATTGTTTCGGTCAAAATGTCATTTAAATGAAAGCAGCATCTGTTTTCCCCTCAAATTCAGAAACTTTGTTTGTTTGGGGGGCATTTTTATATTTTCTTTTTCCATTATTCATTTTCTTCAACCTTGTGTAAAAAGCTCACAACTGTAAGGTGACCAGTATAACAGTTTTGAGAACCTGGACTATTTCACTGTAAAATTGAGTCATCTTAAATCCAAAACTGCCTTCCAAATACTTTTCAGCACATGAAATGAAGTAGCTATTGCAGTACTTTCCTTAAATGTGCATAATAAAATTCAGAAACTCTTTGTTCTCCTCGTCTTTACTGTGTCTCTTTTAATTTCCAGCTGTGTTTTCTTGTGGTTGAGCCATGATGACCAGGGCTTGAAATTTCTTTTATGGCTTGAAAATTCACCACAATAAACAATATGTACTATTTTCATGATGTCCATTCTTTAGGAGACTGTACAGGCCATTGGTAGTAAAACTAAATTGCATTTTATTATTGAAACAACTCTTACAATGCACAGCATAATAAAATGTCTTGTTCTCTATACAAATTTAATCAAATACGGCCTTCTGCCTGTGGTTTCTATTTGTTTTGAAAATAAAATATGTTGTAGGTTCCTTGTTTCTAATTATTTCTCTGTTTTCTCTTTTTCCTCCCCTCCGTCTGTATTATTCTCCTTTTTTTTGGTTTTAAAAATTTATTTTTTGCATAACACATTTCCCAACCATAAAAAAATTGAAATTACAAATATCTGAATGGATGCATATACATTTCAAAAAAATCCTTCAGGTTCCATCTTATGTTACCTTTGACACTATATTTTATATTGGATGAAAGGGAAAGATCAGGAAGATGCTGAATTGGTGTATTTAATTTATTCTACTCAGATTTTATTAATGTTTTATTTAAAAAGTAAAGACTTTTGGAAAAGCCAATGAATCTGAGATAGAGATGATCTTTTAAATGGAAGTTGCTGGTTTTTTTATTATTTTCAATTAATATTTTTACTATTACAGAAAGAGATTATTTAATTTAAAATTTGTATACTACATATCTTTTCCAGAGTAAGTATGTTTAGCTTTTTTATTTTTTGACTTGAATGAAATGTATAACATTCAACCTGAGCAGAAACTAAATTGAATGATGAAACTTGTTATGGGGACAGGAGACAATGTTGATTGAGTTTTATTTCTTGCCTATATGGTGGGTCACTCTTACAGCTTCAGTAATAATCTAACTTCCTAAAGAAATTCCTGCACTCTATTTAGGTAAATGTCTGAGAATAGCTGAAAATGGTACTTATATGAACTGAAATAATAATAAGGTAAATTATATATGGGCAAAAAAAAAGGATGTTATTTCAGATACTACTGTTTGTATTCCATGTAGTAAGTTTCACCTTTAAAATAACAGAGGAAGTGAATTTCAAATTAAAACTTCAGGAGATGATGATGATGATGATGACAATGAGTATTAAAGTATTTTAGTTTCTTAATAGAAATATCTTTATTAAATATTATCTTTTTTTTAATCAAAGGCAATGCTGATTAAAATGAAATTCAGAATGGTATTGACCAAAGTACTTTCAAACTCTACTTACTCAAATACTAGTTTGTAATTACTGTTACAAGAATGATTATTTTTTTCTAAAAACATCCAATTTAAACTAATCAAATTCTGCTGAAATACATTCAAAAGTTAGGCACGCTGTCAAACAGTTAAAACTCCTGAAGTGTTGTACCTGTCATTCTTGAACTTCTGTTTCCCTGCTGAAGTATTTTTTTAAATTTTTTTCTCTGTGTTGGGATATATATTCAGACAATTTCTAAAAATCAGAAGTAATGAATATAAAAGAGCTGTAGAAAACATCATCAAAGTTCTGGATCCACTTTCCTTACAATTGTATTACACCTTAAAATATCAAAATCTTTTTGAATAGATGTAATATTGGCCTTCAAGAAACCTATGTTGCCAAATTTTAAAGGCAATAGAAATTAGAATAACCCACACTATAGTCTTTCATGTGTGGTTTTAGCTGTGTTCTCCCTGGAACAAATTCTACATTCTTCTTCTTCTTTTCATAACCAATATTTTCCAAAAAAATTTGAAAGGGTGACATATTAAGACATATAATAACTCCTTTCCTGCCTGTCCCATTCCAACAGCAATCTTATTAAAGTTCACTTTCCTGTTCAAATCAAACCCAGTTTCCACACTTTGGTTTTAGCTTTTTTTTGGTTTTTTGGGTTTTTTTCTAACAAGGCTACTTAATGAATAATTAGGTATTTTGTAAACAGTGATATTTCATTTGAAATTGTTAAAAAAATAATATCCCCAGTCAAAAGTGCTTTATACAAAACATCCTCCTCCTATCATTTTTTTTTTTGTTGTTGTTTTCTTTGAGTGGTTTTGATGGCTCCAATCATAGTCAGAAACAATTGCAAGTGGGATTTCAGTATTTTTATGAACTTTGTAGTGATGGAGGTCATGGGTGCTAGCAATTACTTTAGTCCCCTAGAAAATTTAAGGGTTTCTAGCACCTGAGGCCCGAATGTGCAGCTTATGATGTGTAATGGGTCACTATTTCATTTCCATTTGATGGAAAATATCTTCCTTAGAATAAGGAACGTGGTCTTAAAAATCTGAATATATTCCAGGGACAGAAAGCAGGAGGTACCAATATAGCCTTGAATAACCAGGTCTTCTTCTAGTGGTGTGTTTTATAAGCAGCTCTGTAGCTGATAATATTTTATGTTACAGAAGAAAAATTGAATAGAAGGTGTTAAGGTCATAGATCATAAGGTAATTTTAGCATTGTGGGGTAACTATGTAATTTCCCAGTATTTACAAAATATTCTCTTTTTTATATATTTATTTATAAAATATTTTTTTAATCCATTCAGGGATTATGAACAATCTGTATATATAATCTAAGTACATAATTTATTTTTGTTGTGGATTTTTTTGTGGTTTTTTTGGTTGTTTTTTATTTCTTTTTTTTTTTTTTCTTGTTTGCTTGTCTGAGTGTTGGTCGTTTTTTTGTTTTGTTTCCATCTTTGTGGGTTTTGGGGGGATTTTTTTTGGGGGGAGGATTTTGGGGTTGTTTGTTTGTTGGTTTGGGTTCAGGTTATTTTTGTTGGGGTTTTTTTGGGGGGGGAGGGGGATGCTATTTATTTCCTGGTTTGTTTTGGTTTGTTCTGGTTTTGGGGGGCTGTTGATTTGAGTTTGGGGGTTTTATTGGCTGTGGGGTTTATGGTGGTGTTTTTGATTGGTTGGTTGGTTGAGTTTTTGATGGGGTTTTTTTGTTGTTTTGGGTCTTTTGTGAGGTTTTGGGGGGTGTTGGGTTTTTTATTTTTGGAGGTTTATGCTTGGTTTTGTGTGAGGTTTTTTAATTTTGTTTGTTTGTTTGTTTTGGTTTAGGGTTTGTTTGTTTGTTTGTTTGTTTTTGTGTGTATGTTGTTTTTTGTTTGGGTTTTTTTTTTAGGTAGGAGTATTCATATTTGGTTTGATTTTGTTGTACTGGTATTGGATCATCAACTCATTTCTGTAGAAATGTGTAGAATTTGTAGGTTTTGCTCAGAGACACATGACATTGCTCCCCTGGCAACAGCAGTGACTACCAAACCAATTCTTAAACGATTTAATGAACACATTTTTAAAATTTTTATTCAGGTACACGAAAACTTAGAGAAATGTCTCACGAGGAACTAAGCTAATTCCCTTGGAAAAAGGGATACCCTATGGATATACTTCAGCAACACTCAAATTGTCAATTCTCTCCAAAAAAGAAAACAAAACCAATATTTCTTGGACATATAATAGAACTGATTTGTATTTATTGTACTTTTAGTCTCTTAGATAGGCCGAATTTCTTACCTCAAGATCAAGATCAATTTTCCAAGGCTCTTGTTTTCTAGAATGTTCCAGTCTTAGAATATCTATCCATTGTAATGAGTTGCAATTGGTCATTTTGCAAAGTTAGAGATATAAAATATTCCACTACAAAATTTAGCCACCTTTCTCATTTCACAAGTAAAAGGAAATAATAGGCATTTTTTCTATATATTTTTGGTTTAATTTAATTTTTAACCAGCTTATAAAGCTACCTAATGATATTCATTTATATTTGATGTTGATAGCTTTGACATTCAAAACTTGAGAGGTGCTGAAATTACACTAAGTTGTAGCTTAGTTTAATTGTTAGTAAATGAGTATTGTATTGTTTTTGTATGTAATTTTTTTTAATTTGTGCTCTCAAATGTCATTTCTCAGCCCTAACTACTCTGAATTTCAGTCTCAAAAATGCTTTTTGAAACAAGCAGAGTGATGTCTCTGAGTTTATCCCATTGTTATTAGCACATTTCTTTTCTCCTGGTCTTTAACTCTTCAGTTTCACATAAATATATTACTTGTCCCATATTCTGCTTGTAGAATGTAAATGTCTCATCACAACTGCTCCATCAATAGCTTATTTCAAGTGAACATTGTTTCTTTATTGTCCAGAGAGTATTTATAGCCTATAATGCAGTGTTAAGTATTATCCTCAATAAATAAATAGCCAAAATAAACCAGCCTCATTTTAATAAGGAACTATGATTTAAGTTTCACTCCTGTTTTGAGTAACCCAAGAAATATCAGATCTTGAAAGAATCACTGCTGATACCCAATAGTTTTGGGTTAGGATGTTTTATGTGGCCTTGATGGTCTCAGCAACCTATTTCAAGACAAAATGACAATGAGCTTTTTCTTCACTTTCTACTCAAAGAACTGTAAAGAAATAGCAGCTTTTCCTTGCTGTATGTGTCTAGAATCGGTTATACAAAGAAGAAAAAAGAAACAAGGGTAGATTATGTGACTGATGTGTATTTTCACAAGGGAAAAGTATCCTACAGATTCCTGTGACAGAGATGCAAAAACTCATCACATTTATTGTACATCATGCTCTGTGTTAGAGCATGAAGGTGGTAAATCAGTGTCCAGACTCTTATTTCACTATTTATGAATAAAAAAAGTTTCTTTTGCTTCATGGCCAGCTGTTTTTGATCATAGGATCAGAGAATCCCAGGATGATTTGTGTTGGAAGAGACATTGAATCTTATACATTCACACCCCTATGGAAAACAACCATAATGATTTGGATAAAATTATGCATGAAAACCAAATATAGCTATTCAAGAAACAGATTTTGGCTTTGCAATAGGCAGATCTATGAGAGTACCAGGTCATCAGCATTTAAGGGAAGAAACAAAACCTATTGCAGAAATTTTGCAGAGAATGTCAGGATGCATCTAGATACAACTGCAAAATTCAGAAAATTATTTTAGTATGTGTCTAAAAACTGGAAATCAAAAGATGCACAGTTGAATGGGCTTGATGTGCCTTCTGTTGTTTTTTTTTTGTTTTTGTTTTTGTTTTAATTTTTATTTTTATTTCTGAATGGCAGTAAGGACACCAAAAGATTTTTTTGGTTGTTGTTGTTGTTGTCCTCCACAGTAAGAGCTGAAATATGTTAAACAATTAGTTAATTCTCTATGAACTGTCTGGACTTTTGTGTTACTCATATGTATAAATTTGGTTTTGTGTGTTGGATGTTTCCTTAACTAATGTAGTTCCATGCTGTTTGTGCCTCTAAAAATAGCAATATTCGCATCAGGCCAACTGCTCATGAAGAATTCAAAATGCTTTTTGAGGTAGAGGAGTATCCATGTGTTGCAGAGCAAGAAAGCAGAATTCTGAGGGAAAAAAAACCAAAACATGTTCTGGTAAATCTCTGTGGTACCACCAAGCAGCTGCTCTTTTGTGCCTCTTACCAGCATGACCCTGAGAACGTGCTGGCTTCAATTGGTTCAAAGGATTCTTTTCTCATAATTTGATTTTGAAGCCCTCTAATGAGCATTTTTGTCTCTTGTTTGCTTTGAGAGTATCTCAAATGCACAGCCTTGACATATTTTGACCTTGAAAGATCCTGAGAGGATGCAGGAAGGGAGCACAAATTCCTCCACTTGTGTAAGCTGATTACTATTAGTAAAGTCAGCATTTAAGGATCATTTATAATCACATTTGGAGGGGATTCTCATATAGCTATTGGCAGAATCTGCTTTTAATTCGGTGCTGATGTGCTTCAAATGGAGATGTTGTCACACACCAAGGGGAAAAAAAATCCACACCATCTGAGCAGACATTGGTAATTCATGATGAAGCCAGCATTTTGAAGTGCAGGCAAGATACGGGGCTTCACAGGAGCAAGTCTACAGGGGAGTTCAGATGTTGTGAACTCGGGATAAATAAATTAGTCAGGAAATAGCTTGGAGTAAGCTCAGATAAACTTGAAAAAATAATTCATGCTTTGTATGAAATTTTATTCCCACTTGAAACTAGAACAGAGTTGACTCTCCTTCCAGAGATTTTGTTCATTTCATGTGGTTGTAGTGTGATGGGATAAAATGAAAGTACAGAGATTTTTAACTTTACAGCTCTTCATTTTTTTTAATACAGAGGGGAAAAAAAAAAAAAAAAAAGATGACATATTGGCATCCCTTACATATTATGTGTTATTTAACTCCAGAAACCTGCAGCAAAACAAACTCAAAGGCATTTATTTCCTGCATCTTATGATGTCTTATTAAGGTAATTATGTACTTATGTTTTAGTTTTCCTGAAATGGAGCACCAGTAAACAATTACTAGATGACTTTCATCTCTAGTAATAGATTCCCATTTGTTGTAGCAGTAGGAACAAATCCCCTTTAATGCATCCACAAGAGATTGCTTATTGTAGAAATAGTACCCTTTTTATGCCTTAAATCTGTACCTGATATAACTGGAAACAAACCCAGATTTGACACAACTGAACAGAAGAAAGTCATCCATTGGCTGGACAGCTGAAGTGCCGCTGTCCATGCCGCCTGCCAGCCAATCAGTTGCCCTCTCACACACTGTCCATGCATTCCTCCAGCCAATCAGACTCCTGCTGACATGCAGGCCATGCATTCCTCCAGCCAATCAGCTTCCTGCTCACACACTCTCCATGAATTACCCCAGCCAATCAGCCTCCTGCTGACACACTGTCCAAGAATTCCCACAACCAATCAGCATCTCACTCACATGCTGTCTGTACTTTCTTCCAGCCAATCAGCCTCCTGCTCACACACTGTTCACATGTTCCCCCAGCCAATCAGCCTTCAGCTCATACCCTAACCATACCTTCCCCCAGCCAATCAGCCTCCTGCTGGCATGCCGCCCATGTGTTTCTCCAGCCAATCAGCCGCCCTCTCACACGCTGTCCATATCTTCCCCCAGCCAATCAGCCTCCTGCTCACATGCTTTCCCTGTGTTATTTGCAAGTTATGCACTTCTTCTCTTTTTTTTTTTAACTTTTGCAAGTTAAAACTTCTTCTCCTGTTGTTAGAAAATGTCTCTCTATGTTTTGTGATATTTCTCTTAAACATTTTGTAGTACTTTTTACTGTTTTAAATTATTTTACATTGCTATTAAATTTAGGAATTTCACTGTGGTCTTTACACTGCGTGGTTTTTCAACACTAGAAAGTGTGCTAACCAATAATATATTGAAGCATTTTTTATTGCTTATGTATTTATTTTTAACTTCTGCATTAAGTAAATTAATCACGCAGTTAAATTAGTATTTTTTTCAAGACAATGAGTTTTTACTCTGCGTATTTATTCAGAGAATATTATTCATTTATTTTAGTAGTCTGTTTCCTCACTAGAGTGAATTTTCAAACAGCATAGGAGCAGGAAATTCCAGAAAGTACTGCAGGGATAATCATAAATACCTTATAATTTATTAGGAGAAAGAGGTTTTGCCTCTTTTTTTGTCTCATTTGTCACATTCTGAAGAGAAAATATGTGGTATTCAAAACCTGTTTCCATTTACATATTGGAGGTAGAAGAAAGGATGGGGTAATGATAATTGAGGACAGGCAGAAATAGTTTAAACATTTCATCTATCTGGATGTGTATTACTGGATTATCCCTGAAATAATTTAATAAATTGTTGCATCCTCTGCTGATATTTCTGTCAGATTATTTTATTTCTTCTTCTGATGCCCAGGACAATGTGGCCAATACTTAAAACCAAAAAAGGAGTACAGTAAACTGAACCGTTACAATTTTAAAAGGTTGATTTCATTTCATTCAGTGAAATTTCAAAAGCAGAAAGAAGCAATATCAGGTGTTCTGAATACAAAGTATGAGAAAGTCAAGGATGTGATTTGAAGCAACACCTTCCTGCACATTTTCCAAATTTCATTTGGTCTTGAGATGAACCTTTATTTCTGCTTCAGGATTTAAATGGACAGAGTCTTTATCTGTTCAAGAGAAATTATTGCTTCTTCAAGCCTAAATGGTGATTTTTTTTTTTTTTTTGTGGGAATATGTACATCCTTTAAATTAATGTTGAACCTCATGCTATTTTAGAAAGACATTATTTTAACATATATTAGTCATGTCCTTTACTGTATCAGAGAGAATAATTAAATTTTTTTGCTCCTTTTTTTTTCCAAAATGCCTCATTCTCCGAGGTTGATATTTGTGCCTTGGGAATCACCTCTATTGTTTCCCTCTGCTGAAAAGTGTAGCTGCATGCCAGCACTCATAACTGTCTTTATCTACAGGATATTTTGTGAAATATTAATATTTTTTAAGCCTTAAAACAAATGAAGGCATCTGATTTTTAAAATAAAATGTAACAGGAGAGCAATCAAAGTTTTCCTACACACTCAGTGATTCTGATTCATCTGCTCTTACACACATGGATGAGAAAACACATAAAACACATGTGGAACAATGTAGAAAACAGACAAAAAACTATTATTTTGTGCCTGTTTATGCTTGAATCTCTTGGGTTTAATGTGCAGATGTACTAACACATGAGATGAAATCCAAAGCAATAAGCCCTGAAGGGGAAAAATAAATCAAAAGTTTTTTTCTCTCTTGTATATCAGGGAATAGGTATTGTGGGAATGTTAACTTCCAGGTGTTTCATACCTGAATATTTGAATCTTGAGGTGTGTATAAGGTGTCACCTACCCAGCTTGTTCTCATACCTTGCAAGAAAGATATCAGTGATAATTTAGATGAATAAACAGGTCTTTTATCAGGAGCTCCTCGGCCTGCCTTGTGAACTGATTTGGAAGCTGTTCACAATGTTGCCCAGGGGAAGTCTGTTTTTCTTTGCAGATCATTCTTTACAGTGAAAAAATATATACATTTTTTTTTTTAGAAATAGATGCCATTAAGATCTTCTATGTCTTTTGCTCCTCAGGTTTGTAGTAAACTAGACTAACGTGCTTCAAATATATGGTTAAAAAGCCAATATACAAGGCTGGCTCTGTCAAAATCTCCATCTGAAAACCTAACATGAAAACAGAAGAAGCAACGAGCATCACATACAAAAATATTACTTTGATTTTTTTTCTCTCTCCCAGTAAGTCAGAATTTGTTTTTTTTTTTTTTTTTTTTTTTTTTTTTTTTCCTTCTGTTTCACAAGAATTGTGGCAGTGTAGAGGGGATCTTTTCAGAAATTGTTCTCAGAACAAAAGGAGACCAGTAAGAAATATATTGTACGCATCTTTCAAATTTTGACTGACTTGCAGATCAACAGTCTATAGATCTGATGAAGGCTTTGTTGCCCACATAAATTTTTAAAACTGAAAAATTTGACACCATTCAGCTGGGAGAAGACTGCTTTGTTTTATATTCTGCAAAAGTGGAGACTTTAAAACTGAAACCTTCCCTTCTCATTCTGTTGTGGAGAGCTATGCACACACATTACTCTATTTACTGGAAATTTAGTTAGAGTAGCCAAAAGAGGTCTATTTTGCCCACTTGTTGTACAACAGGAGAAGATCTGCAGATAGAAAAGGCTGGTGCTGACATCTGTGTTTGGGATGAGAAGGTTTAGTTCAGCTCCAACTGCTCCTGTGGACTGAATACTCAGAAGTGGCCAGTAAAGCACAATTTAATTCAGAAAGAAATTAAGTTATCTGTTCTGAGATTACCCCTGGCATTAACTGGAGCGTAGAAAGCAGATTTCCGAGAAAGGCTGATGCTTCCCTTAAAATGCTAAAGGCTAGATAATCATTAGATGTCATCATGAAAGTCACCAAGTTAATCTTTCTTCTAGAAAAATTTAGAGTTTTATAGTCAAATTTGTTATTTTCACAAAACCATGAAATCACTGTAGAAGGAAGAGTGCACAGAAAGATCTGCTGGTTTGTTGTTGTTTTCTTTTTTCTTTTTCTTTTTCTTTTTTTTTCTTTTTTTTTTTTTTTCCTGAGAGAATATAGAACTTTATTATTGGAATGAGTGACTTCACTTTTTATTGTCCTCCAGTATTTATTCACTGTAACCCAGTAAAAAAGAAGAAGATTTTGTCTGAGACTTAGAATTTTATAGTGTTCAATGAAGGTCAAAAGAGTAGAATATCATTTTCCAGTACACAAATCATGTTATTGCTCCATTAGAATTAAAAGAAAAAGAAATATTAAAAGTATAACAAATACAAGAAATGAAAAACACCCAAAGCACTCATTCTGTGCGGAGTTATGTTATACCTTTACAAAACACACCTGATTAACAAAAGCAGTGTGAGAGTCTAAATAATAGGCAATTTCTGCTTGAAAAGCCTTTTTATTTTGCAAAATGATGCATATTAATATTTGAGTATAAGATACCTGCAAGTTGAGCAAGTTTTGAGGATCTGACCCTGAATAATGTATAAGTAGAGTGACAGAGTCAAAAAGTTAAGAGATCTGATCTGCAGAGAAATAAGAAATATGAGAAAAGCTGTTCTGTGAAATCTTAGGAGCCAAGGAATTTTTACATTGTGAACTGCTTCCATTACAGAACTGCAACTTGTATGACAAGTACCAATATTAGGATTGTACAAATCTTAATCATATAGATGTTAAATTCATGGTGCAGTTGGTCACTAAGTGGCACAAAAGGCTTCTATTAAAAGAAAAATGAAACCCACAACCCCCAAACCTGAACAATTGTAGTCAAAATATAGATTACCCATCTGACAACTGTATTTACATGTTTACCTGGAAAAGATTTCCAAATTTGAGGTCTCATTTTGTCTACACAACCTGAACACTGCCTTACAGATCCTGCAAGCTGCATGATCCCTGGGAACCTGAATTTTAGGATTTCCATATTAAAACTGAGCACGCTGTGTTGAAAATCTGTCTTTTGTCATTACCACCACACCACAAAAATGTTACTTTTAATGACCATCTTTCATGCAAAATTTCTGCCCTGTTTAATGACAGACTTACCATCTGTGGTAGCAAATTTATTTGTTCTCCTCCTCTTCACTTCTCTCTCTAGAAGTGAATCTCCTGGTGATTCACTTCTAGAAAGAACATGCAGATGAAATTTGATAAATTAAATTTGGTCAATTGAAAACAGAGAAGTTTATCTCCTAATTCTCTGTTTTATCAGTTAAGTGTATGTTGTGAGTACTTAAAAAAATTCATGACCTTACCAAATATTTCTAATTTAATTGAATTATTATGGGACATTTCAAAGTATCTCAAAGTCAACAGTTTTTCTCCAAGATATCAAAATTGCAGTCTTAAACCTCTGAATTTTACCAAAAGAAGAAAAAATCAGCTTCCTGTTGTACCAGAATTTTATCATTTTGCATATAACAGGAAAGACAAATCTTCACTTTTAAGCACAAGAATCAGTATGAAAAACAATTTGCAAAAAATATAACTTGCACTGTGATCACAGTGTTACCACTAAATTAATGATGGAAGGGTTTACTCTGAAAGAGAGAATGTTTAACAATCTACCATTTCTGACTGGTTTGGGTAGTAATGACACTCACAGAATATTTTGGAATCTGTATGATAACATCTGTAGAAGAATTAAAAAAAAAAAAACTATTTTGTTCTTTCCCTTCCCATGGATTAAGCTTACTTTAATTTTTGTCAGCACAAATAATTGTTATAGCAGTACCAACTGTAAATAGAGGTGGTTGGCTGAATGTAAAAAGAAAATGTGGCTATTAAACACTGTTACATGAACAAAACAAAGAGTTTGTGCATGGATGAAGTTGTCCATCTCAGGAATACAGAAAAAAGGTTTGTAAAACTCTTGTGAACAAAATAGATTTTATTATTGGAAAAGAGTACTATGACACTCATATGCTGCATTAAATTTAATATTTCATCATTTTGATTTCAAATGATGCACTGGAAGTTAAGTAGCTGATAAATAGGGAGTGTTAAAGGAAGGCATGAAATTCATAAAGCAGGAAAATAACCCAGGTGTTGTATGGCATGATGATGGTTGCAAAAGAAAACTGTTCACAGCTTCATCAAAGTCATATAACAATATTTATTTAAAGGCCAGGATGAGATTGAGGTCTTCACTGATAAGATATTATTCCTTGCAGATATTATTCCAGCAAAGGATCTAAACTCAAGGTTTATTTTTAGCAATCATAAAAACATTAAGCAAATTAATATTCATTAAATTCTTCATAAGCTTATTAACAATATATCCATATTTTATTTTATTTTGTCAGAAAACACATTTTAAGAATTTTAAATATTACTAAGTTTGAGATAATTCTATATATTTTCCTCCTCACTAGGAAGCCAAATAACAATGAAAGATTTCCTGTATTATTCAGGTTCGCTATTTAAGAGATATATTATGTTTGAATAATTTCACTTTTTTTCAGGGTCACTTTAGAGTTGAAAAAGTTCAAATTTACCATTCCCTCCCCAGATCAATACCAGGAATTAATGTATTTTTATATCCATTTCACATAAGGGATTATCATGAAAGAGGAAGGATTTTCCCTTCTCTTCTCTTCTCTTCTCTTCTCTTCTCTTTCTGCTCTTCTCTTCTCTTTTTCTCTTCTCTTCGTCTTCTTCTATTCTCTTCTCTCTCTTCTCTTTCTTTCTTCTCTTCTCTTCTCTTCTCTTCTTCCTCTTCTCTTCTCTTCTCTTCTCTTCTCTTCTCTTCTCTTCTCTTCTCTTCTCTTTTCTCTTCTTTCCCTGGATCCTCTAATCCTCTTCACAAAGTCATTCTGCCTCAGATGTAAAATTGCACTTCTGTTTGTTGAAATTCAAGATTACTAGTTGAGTTTTCAAAGCTACTCTGGACTAACTGCTAGCATTTTTCATATTAAACCATATGAAGAGATTTAAAAAAAAAAAAAAAATCCATAACTGGTATGCTTTGAAGACTCTTTGTGCTTCCTCTCCTTAAAGATGTCCCCTTCAGCTATCATGGACCTTCTCCTCATTGCATGGTATTTTTCATGTCATAATGTCCTTGCTCTTACAGCACTCTCAGGTGAAATCCACCTGATCCCCCATGAATTCCAAGCACAGTTTCTGTATGTGGTTTCTAATTAAGTTGATCACCTATGATAATGCTGATAGAATTCTGATATTGCTGTTTCTTACCTTAGCCTTCTCAGATTCCACTCTGTGATATTTTATATATTTGTATGTATGCATGTATGTATGCACACTAACATTTTAAAACCTTTTCACTTCTGCTTAGAACATTTTTTTTTTTCTAATGAAGAGAGCTTTTTACCATTTAACAAGAAAATTCTAATTCCTTGCTGAATTATTAAAAGCCTTCCAAAAAAAAAAAAAAAAAAATCTGTTGTAACATTTTTGTTACCAGGCCAAAAGAACACTTCACAACTGTAGGCAGAGATTGTTCAGCTTCCTGAGTTTTTACTCAGTTAATAGAAGAAGAGTTTAGAGTGAAGTAAATACTGAGCAGGCAACCATCCTTCAGCATGTAGTAACTGCTTGGCACACTGAAAGAAATCTCTATTTAACCATGATTTTTAGACATGCACATGGAAAACAAAGTTTATTGCTGGTATCTCAGGATGGAAATTCTAGTCCCAGCAGCCACACCTGCATTACCTGGAGTTAGTGCAAAATCTATTACAGTTTGAATGAACAGCCACTCACAAATGTCACAAGACTACACGAGAATTCACTCTACATTTTCTCAATATATTGGGACAATAAAAAGATGTGAAGGCCATGCCTGGCTAAACCAAGTACCTCCATGTTCAGCTTTTTTGTGTGTGATGTTTAGGAGATTATTTCTGAGGGTCACTAAGGGAGAGGCAGTCAGGCAGCACATATCCTACACCACAGGAGATGTCTTTGATAAGATGTGAGATACAGGCATTATAAAAAGTGTTTCAAGGGTGTCAGTTATTAAACTGACATTCTTCAGTTCAAGAAAAACTATTTCTTTGTACTGTAAGTCTCAGAAATTTGCCGGTGGTGTGTGGGAAGAATATGGCAGGAAGAAGGACATTTTTTATGTTCCACTTTCGCTGTTTGGGTTGTTTTGTTCTATTGGTATGCCATTTTCAGAAAATCAGAATGTGTTCTATAAAAGAAAATCAGTGAACTGGCCACCTATGCATTCCAAAATTACAAACCTAAATACTGATTTTTTTTTTCTTAAATTTATTTTTCTTAATTCTCTTACAGAAGTCAAGTTTTCTTTGGTGAGGACCAAAACATTTCTTCCATTGTCACTTTCTTTGGATGCCTCCTCCTCATCTAATAAGATTTTCTCCACTCATGAGGAAAGCCTCAATTCTCTGTACATTGGAAAATAAAAAAAATGGCAAAAAATTACTTACTGATCTGTGGAATTTGGCTGGTGGCACAGAGCCCAGAAAGACTGGTGTGTGTTCCTGAACCAGAGGCTGATTCAGGGCACTCAGTGTCCATCATGTTTATATGATCTCTTATCTCAAGGGTCCATCTCTGCAGGACACTTTTACATCTGAGGCTTTGGGGTAGCTGCATTTCCTGCACCTCTCTTTTACACTTCCATTTAAATTCATGGCTCATACTCCCATGGAATTCAAATGACAACTTTCATTAGCCCTTTATTTTCGCTTCATCCCTCGCTTGGCAATAAACGGCAAAAATGTCAGTGCCACAGCAACGTGCAGAAATGTGATGTCAGCACATATTTCTTTGTGAGCTTCACTGCCTGAGAATCCTGGTCACAGTTTATATCTCTGGGGGCATCAGTCCTTGTCGTGGTTTGAACGACAGGTGTCTGCCAAGGAAGGCAGGAGCCTCCTTGGAATAGAGAATGCAAACTCCCCTCCCTCTGAACTATTATAATTTTGAAATTAAGGGCTCTCAGGCAAAGATATGGGGACAGGAATAGCAGTTCTTTATTAGGGGAACTAAAATAAACAATAAAACAAAAACACATGCAGTATTAAAAAGGAGAAAAAGAAAGAAAGAAGGTAAATCCCCTGCCAGAGTCAGGCTCCCAGCTGTCCCCTGTGTGTCAGGGGTTGGTGGCAGTGCCATCCCATGGTGGCTGCAGTCCCAGTGGCAGATGTGGCTCTGGGGAAGTGATACTCCTGGAGAAAAGTGGAGTTTGTCACTGAAGCTCCAGTAGTGATGGATGGGCCTGGTGTTCCTCTGATAATCCAGTGGAAAGGCTGCTTGGTGTTCCAACTCCCAGATTTTTATCCAGGTAGGAATGCTTGGTGTTCCAACTCCCAGATTTTTATCCAGGTAGGAATGCTTGGTGTTCCAACTCCCAGATTTTTATCCAGGTAGGAATACTTTGGCTCCTCCCCCTGGCTGGAGCATTTCCCAGTGGGCTGATGGAATTCTCTCAGTGACACTCCCTGGCCCATGAGCAGAAGATCTCTGCCTGGAGGGAGGAAGGGTATGGAAGAGATCAGAAAACTGCCCCAGCTGGTTTATGGACAGTTGGGCATGGACAGACAATTACACCACCACTCACCCCAGTTTGATCAGCTGGTGACAGAATACAGAGTTTTGGTTACATTTTGCACTGACACCCGTGATAGTCTTTCAATGAAGCTCTGCAAACCTTTGTTACAGATGATCTTCAGCAGCCAGTTTGATTATCAGGGTGGTGAAGGATGTGAAACTTGGCTGGCAGTAACACCTGAGTAACTTTTCATGAACACAATTTATTAAGGATATACTTCAGCTGCTCCCTGAATTTTCCACCATGCCCAGGTGATGTTTGATGGAATATTTACAGGGCCATCATGAGGATGGTTAAGGGTATTTAATTTCCTGGTATTACAGGACTAGTTCAGACACTTCAAAAAAATAAAGCAATTCTTTCCACTGTGAATGAGAGCAGTTGTTCCTTTTTCTGTGTTTGAAATGAAGGGGAACCCTCAGATGAAACCATTTATCATTAGGATTTGAGTGGGAATCAAAAAAGCTTTCCTTGGATTCAGTGTTTCCTCGACCTTTAGATTTTATGGGCAGTTTTAAATATTAAAATTTTAAATTTAAGGAAAAAAAAGTATTAAATATTTAAGGAATTTTAATGATCATGGAATGCCATCAGTTCTAGGTACAGGAATGATAGATACATTAGGTAATTAATTGTCCAAGGGGAAAATATATTAGCCTTTTTTTTTTTAACTTCCAGGCACCATCTCCTGGTCTGAATATTTGTCTTACTAAAAATCAAGACACTGTCTTTTACCTTTCTTACCACTTTTGTTAAAACAAAATTATGAAGCAATTTTATCACCTGAGGCTCTTGGCCACAATATTTGTTTACCTTAAAAGTGGTGTGTGTTTGTGTAACTTCCCAGACCCCTCTCAGTTTAACAACAAAGTTTGATCTCACAAAGCTGAAATCAGTAACAAAAACCCTCAGTCACTTCATGATTATTCCACATTTGAGTCCCCCATGATATGAAAATAATACCCCTGTGCATTGTAGGAAAATTGTTGTCTCCCCTGTCCTTTTTCACTTTCAATACCTGGCAAACACATTTGCTGACAGCATTTTCTTGACATCAGAGCTATTACAGTTGGAAAGATGAGCTGATGAATAAGATATAGCCTTTTTCTAACATTTTTTTCTTTTTTTTTAACTGTTGCACTGGATGTGATGGATGTAGACTGCAGACTTTTGCATTCTTTATTCTTCAGATGGCTACAGCTAATATGTTGTAATTTCATGCCCTCAGTATTTTTTTGCAGAGTATACCACAAATACAAAGACTTTGAGAAAGCGAGGTGATTTTTCCCCTTTCCCCTTAAGAGTAAGGAAAGATATTTTGTTGGAGCTGAGAGCCCTGAAATTCCAACTGAATAAACCAGACCCCCTGATCCATCTCACTAAACATATTGACACAGCTGCCCATTATTTCACGAACAGGCAAATGTGAAAGGATTGTGGATAAACAACTGCAGCCTCAGAGCTCTGTTCTGCACTCAACTCACTTTCACTACTGAGGGCTTGAGTTTTTCTCTTAGCTACTCTTAGCCTATTGTCAAAAAAAAAAAAAAAAAAAAAAAGAGAAAAAAAATACTTGAAACATAATTTCTCCTTCCTGAAGATATTTATAGCTAAATTAAAACATAGTATTAAGATATTATATCAGGGGCTTGGGGAGAAGTTTGTTGAAAGTCAGAGCTGATAATAATTTCTCAGCATCTTGATGGAGAAATACATTTAAAAAATAATAATAATTAAAAAAAAGCAATTATTTTTTGCTAACACATTCCTCAGCTCTCAGGGAGCTGCTTTCATATCTCTTTTTCCACACCACCTCCTCCTGCAAGACAGACTGTGAGCAGACAGGTTGTCACCACATGGTGTTTACAAGGGGAAGGCACGAGAAGGTTATCGAGCTGTCCTGCTTTGAATATCACTTTAAAAGGGAAAGTGCAATTAGTGCAAAACATCAGACAAAGAAGATTCCTGTTCTGCTGTGCATCTCTCAGTAAAATCACAGCTTGGACTTCAAGGTTTTCCTTGATTTCCTAAACTCTCCAGTCTTCTCTCAGCAGCAATGGGTTTGGAGAGTGAGCATGCGGTAAAAACTGTGGCGTTAACACACTGTGACCTGTGATTTTACTGCTTGGGGCTGGAAATATACTGAAGAACTGACTGCTTCAACAGCTTTTAAAAACTTCTAAACTCCTTTTCTACAGCTCACGCCATTTTTGCCACATCCATCCTTTTACCAGCTTTGGGTTGCCACTTGGCAGTGTCATTAATTTTCAATGTGTGTAAGCATGCAGGTTATTTTATTTTATTCCAAAGAGTAAATATTTGCATTTTAGCTGTGGGGAAAAAGAGAAAAACAAAAAACAAACAAACAAACAAAAAAAAGACAAGAAAGTATATAAAAAAAAAGTGCAATTTTTTTCTCTCAAATAAGAAATTTCAAGGTATTCGGAATTTTTTAACTGAGCTTGGACAGACCATATGTAGTCCAGAAGCATAGGCAGGCAATCATGCCAGAAAAAAGAGTCATATTGTTAATGCTGAATGTCATAAGAATTACTTGGCTTGGAATGTCAGATTTTCCAGTAAAACCAAAATAAAAAGATATTCCTCTTTGAGAACAGATTTCTTTGAGCAGGGCATTTCTTCTTCAACATTTCTGATAAGGAACATTTTTAAAAATCTTTTTTCTGCATCAACTTGATAATCAAAAGGTACAAAACCAAGTTCTCACTTTAAAACAGAGTATTTTCTATTAGAATAGCAAAATATGGTTTTATTATGGTTAATAGCAAGATTCTTTGATGACATGCAATGGCAAAATTACAAATATTCAATGTATTTTTCATTACTTCATTACTTCTGCAAAGAAGTTGTTTACATAAAGAATTTAAAGATAACATTTTCACTGATGGCTTAGTCTGTTTGATATTTTACACTGTAGAAATGCACCGGTCCCTTTTTAAATTCTTTGGCTTTTCTTCTGGATTTCAATTCAAATTCAGGTTATTGCAGTGTCAGTGTCTGAATCTTGCTGTAGATTTACACTCATGTAAAACTAATCTTTACAGAATCAGGCACAGGATATCAATATTACACCATAGGTATGAGTGGCACATATGATACTTACAGAAATGCATATTCAAGAGGCTCTTGCCCTGTCAATATTTTAACTACGTATAACATTTTCTCAGGGACAAATAAGATAAAAGGAATTTCTGAGCACTCTAACACATCCTGAAATAGCTTTATTCCAGAGGGTACTTTTAATTTTAAGGACAATGTTAGTAGGACTAAATAAATATTAATACTCCTATATTAAATCCCCTAGGGCACTGTGTAGACCTATGCTTCACCTTACAACAAAAGCTTTACTTGATAATTCAGACTAAAACAAGGTCCCTAGCTGTGTATATTGCAAACAGTCCAATTCTCACAGTAAATATTATTCCAGCCCCAGAACAGTTTTATTGACTTAAGATGACCAAGAACTGATGCATTATTCAGCAAGTTTGTGTGGTATAGGACTCAGCCCTTAGTTGCAGAAGAATATGAAGACATTTCCTGGTCTTGTAAGTTTAAGCCAGTCAAAAAAGGTAAATCTGAAAAGAGAAATTTTATTTGATAATTATTCATTGCTATTTTAGTAAATGGATCATTCCTTATTTACCTTTCAGTAAGGTTAATAATTCCTACTAATTTCAGTAGGATTAACAAGCCCTACTTATATTATCCCAAAAATTAACCTCATTTATATTCAAATTTACTCAATTATTATGTAATTTAAATTACTTTGTTATTCTGCTGTGCTAAATACAGTGTATGCTACACTTTCTAAGCACTTTGGGACCTCAATTTCTGTTTGTCTTCAAAACTGACCACCTGTAATCATAATTCTTACCTTTGTCTGCATATCTTTTTCTTATATTCTCCCTGTTTTCTTTATTTCCCACTCTTATTTTTTTTCCCTAAGATTATTTGATAATTACTTTATTAGGTGCCATGAATTTGATGAAATTTATTTGTGTTTGAGATTTGTCTCATGCATTTATTTGCTTGATTTCTTGGACTTTTATATATGCTCAAAACTGTCCATGTAAAATTTATTCTGGGATTTTACGATTCAGGGTTTTGTTTTATTTTTTTTTTTTTCTTATAATCCATTATTTTGACTATCTTGACTAAATTACCCTGGGAAAAAAATCACCCTCCTAATCAACCTATAAAATTTTTTAAAGCATCAGCTTTCTTGGAAATATGATGAATGCACTAGAATTATTACTTACAAGATTGCCAGTTGTTGGTAAGATGAATTGCATGATTTTTTTTTTTTTTTTCTGTTTTTTTAATCTTGGGGTCTGAAAAGCAATAGAAGTTTCTTTATAGCAGGTAAGGTGAATTTTTATGTTGGACAGACAAGAAAATTTTAGTGAAATAAGATGACTACAGAAACTATGCAGTACATATATAGAAAGACATGAGTTATGTTTTGAAACTTGACAGATGACTAAAGAACAAAAAAGTTGGCAAGAAACTGGATTAAGGCGGTTCAGAAACTACCTACTGGAGTAGGTAAAAACTGAAAGATTTTTAGCTGTGATTGCACAAAATTTGCATTCCAGGATGTCAGAAGAGAGAGAAAAAGTTAGAACAGGAAACTCATTTTATTATAGTCAGTTTGGGTGTAAAAATGCAAAGAGTTGGAGACATCAACTTTTTAGAATGCCTTGATTTCTCATTAGGTTTGAATACACTAATTTAGGCTCTTAAACTAGTAAAACTTGCTTTGTTTCCAGGTCATTCTTTCATGAGTTCCTTGTTAAAGAGTCTTTTTTTCCCCAAATATCTGTGTGGCTTCTGATATAATTTACATAAAAATGCCTCTCATGATCCCATAAAGTTCTGAACAATGTCAAGCAAAAATGCCCAGTAATTTCCACCTGCATGTTTATCTCTAGGAAAAGCAATTATAGCACAACTATTCCAGAGAAATGTCAGTTTCAAATAAAGATCAAAGAGACACCCACTTTAATAGCAGAGCTTTGAAAATCATCATTTTAAGATTTTTCTAGAGTAGACAATCTAAGAACATTTTACAGAAAACAATGAAATCTCAGTGCATAACAGCTTTTTTTAACTAATAATTTTAGACTGACAAAGCTCATTCTACTACAACCCTTAGACACTTTTGTACCAAAATCCAAATGAAATACATATTATTCTCTCTAGAAACAGCTGCTTTTTGCAGCAGCTCTATATAGAACAAGTAGTAGGTAGTTGAGTGATTGCACTCAACTGCTTTTCATGTTTAATTCAAATTAAGACTTTGGATATATGGAGTTTATTGATGATTTCGCTAGAAGTTGAAAATATTTTCAAAGCCAAACACAAAAGCAGCAAGTTTATAAAAATGTTTATGCAAGTTTATGCACATACACATGCTTAGATATATTTCAGTTTCAGTCCCAGGCAAACCTTTTCTAATCTGTTCAGAAAAAGCTTATATTAACACAGAGTAAAAGAGTTATTATTAAAAAAAAAAAAAAAAAATCAAAATCATGTTTGAACTAATAAATTTCATTGTGATAGACATATACTCATATACTAAGAGATATGAAAAAAAACAAACCAAAAGAAAACTAGAACATCAAACAAGGTGCCCAAATTAACAAATAAACAATAAAACAGAAATACAAAAATCCAGACAATTTAGTTGCACCTAGAATTTCTTCAATGCTATTTTATTTCCTGTTCTTTGGAAGGTCAGTAGAAAACATGTTGGGGAGCCAAAGCATGGTACAATTGTATCAGGCAAGTTATTGCAATTTGTAGTTCTAGATCAACACATGCAGGTTTGAAAGAAATAAAGCTCTGGTGAACATGACACAGTTACACCGTACTGATAATATCTGGTTGTTGAGCTCTGCTAAATTGTTGTCCTTAGGACTATCATTTCAGTTAATTTACAGGCATGCAAGGAATTTGGAATCAGTTTTTAACATCACAAAGGTAACAGATGTGCTTGGAAAACCAGAGGGCTCATTTGCAGTCTGTCAGGCTCTGGGATTGCTGGCAAAGAGCAAGGATTTCAGTAGGTTTGGGGTTTTTTTAAATGATGGGAAATGGCAGTTCAGATGAGAAGGCTAATAGTGAGCTTCCTGTTACCAAGTGGATTTGCAGCACAGAATAAATAATGGAAAAAAAAAAATCTAAAAAATTGATACACACATCAGCGCAATCTGAAAATATTTTCCACAGTTGGATGTGCTGAGGTCAATTGCTGAGAACAATTAAACTCTCTCCTTGGAGACCTTAGAGACATCATAAACCAGCCATGGAAATCGTCATGTGAAAACCTTCAGTGGTTTTTGACAGAAGTGTGTGGAGGGCAAATGAGGAAAGGTTAGATGAGGAAAGGAGCTGAGAACCTTTTAAGTGCTCTGTCACTCTGGTAGGCAGCTGAGGGTCTGCACAAAGCTGCCAAAGCATGACTAGGCCACTCTTTTCAGGGAGAGCTGCTTTGCTGTTTCTCCCAACTTTTCCTTTTGCCCTTTACTGATTTATAAATTTTCATTTTTCACTGGACCTTTTGTACTAAATGAATCATAATTTCTCTTTTTTGGTTTTTTCTTTCCCCCCCCCCCCCCCCCATGTTTTTTTTCCTTCTCCCTGTCTCTGGCAGTAGTTACTCCGGTGTCGAGAAGTCAAGAACATCTTTCTGTTTTCTCACAGTTTTAACACATCCCTAGAAAATATCCCTGTAAAACTCTTTTTTGACTTCTCTATATTAACTCACCAATTCGTGTCTTATAACACCCATGAGACCACAAAACAAAATCTGTGGAATACATCAGAAGACCAAAGTTTCTCATGAGTTGCACTGCTGTTAAGAGGCATTCATAGTTATTATTTGATTTGATATGGTCAAATATTTCTCTGAAGGAGAAATTTTTTATCTCTGAAGGATTTTTTCAGAGATTCTGAAATCTCTGAAGGATTTGTTTAAGAAAAACATTTCTGGGTTAGCATGAGACAGCCAGCCACAGAGGAGATTACCATATAGGCAGAAATATTCCTTCTAAATACTCTTATTTTTGCATGTGTAAATGGCTTTGTGTCTTCAAATATGGAAAATTAATTCAATAGCATCTGGCCCCATTAAGTAATGATAATAACACTTTACTGGGGGGAAAGAGTGGGTTTTTTGTGCCAATGCCCATAAATTTGGAAAAATTGATCCCAGTTCTCTCCTTAGACAAAGGTTTTCAATTTGTCCGTGGTCGGGTCACTCATAAAAAAATTTCATAAGAACCTGGGCAATCTGGGCCTAGCAAATCCATTTCCAGAAATCATGTAAACAGTCAAAAATGGGCTTCCAATGAGAAATAATATATGTTTTCAGAGTGGAACTCTGTGCTGTGGAGTAGCTCTACCCAAAATTCACATTACAAACTGACTGACAAAAAAAAATCCCTCTGCTCAGCCACCCCCTCTGAGTACTGCTCCTTGTGTATAAGGGTGCTATCCAGAAATATAATCTTTTGAAAAGAAACTCATCAGAATGGCAAACCATCCTTGCCCCAGCTTCATAACAGCATTGCTATTTAAGTAATCCAAGCAGAGCATTCAATAGGTCACTATTCTCAGTATAATTTATGACTTTTTGATGAGAACTGTGCTTCAGCTTTATTTTATTCTTTTCACTGGGGACAAAACCTTTTCTTCTGGAGTGACTTCACCCACAGTGCATTTATGGTTTTTTTGGGGGTTTTTTTCCTATGTTTGAATCTCAGGTTTTAGACCTGAGGTTAATGCTTTGAAATACAGTGCCTGATAAAAAGACACTACAGAGCCAAAGCTTTTATTTCCATCAATAGATATTGTGCAGGATTTTTAGCAAAAGGTGGACAACCCATCTGTGTCCACTAGATCTGATTTTTGTGTACCTTTTAACATTTGGACATGCAGAATAAAGAAGGATGGCAGGGGATGGAACAAGATGAACTTTAAGGCCTCTTCAAACCTCAACCATTCTGGGATTCTGTGAAAATCAGTTGCACGGGGCTCTATGTTTCTACATCTCGAAAGAAAAAAAGAAAAAAAAAATAAAAAAGAAAATGAGAGGATTTTACTTATTTTATACCTGGCAACATAATGAAAATATTCTTTTATCTTCTACATTAGACAAGCATATACAATATCCTGTGTTTTTCTGGATTCAGAACACACTTACTGGGTGTGTCTGATACAATGAACATTTTATTAAGCATTTTGTCCCAAGCCCTGGTATTTGTTCATATTTATTTATTAATTAGGAGTCTATATATGTCTACGTAAAAGCTTTATTTTCTTCCTCTTTTGACCACTAGGCAGTTCATTTCTTGGTTCTCAGCTTTTCCACACATTTTCAGTGAGTGAGCTAATAAGAAACTTCACATAATTATTATCAGGAATTGTCAATAAATATGCACTATTAAGTAATCCTCTCTTAACATCTAATTTCACAATTTTCTCAGGTTTTGTCCTCTTACCATAATTTTTTTCTTGCTTTACTCTGCCATTCTTAATGGAATTACATATATTCTCATACTAATTACCAAGTTTCATGATTTTAGGAATTTCAGGCAGGGGTGTGATACAGTTTTTATCCCTCTGTCAAGAAACCCTTTTTAAATTTACCTTTCCCTAGAATGTGTATAGGATAATCTATTAACACAAGTTGTCCAGCCTAGCAGAGTTGGTGTCACAGTTTCTTTTTTTTTTTTTTTTTTTTTTTTTTTTATTTTTTGGTTATAGCTCTATTTGTTACCTGTGAGATATCAGTGTCAATAGAAGTATCAGTCTTAATCACTAAATTTTATTTTTCTTTACTATTCTATGTCTCACATCTACCCTTTCCCTTGTACTTCCTTGCAAGGAAAGAAGAATGCTTTTTCAGGAGTATAAGAGATGAATCAACCTTTAAAAAGAGTTTTCTCTTGGCACTTAGGAATGCAGAATATACAGTCAAAATCACACAGATCTTTAAAAGGAATTAGAGCAAGGACCAGTTGTCCACAGTTATTTTGCAGTTCTTGTTTGTTGTAAAAAAAAAATTGGACAACCTTAGTTTTTATTAAAAAAAAATCCCCAAAGAAAAACAATACTAAAATAATTTCTTTCAAACATATGGAAGAATAACACACAAAAATTGCCATATTGCACTGATTACAATGCATTTCAGCCGAAGAGTACTGAGACTTTTAATTCCATCTTTATTCTGGCAAAAATCCAGCATTATTTTACAGTGCCAGGTGAAGAGAAATAGATGTATTGGTTAGAGAGAAATACACAATACTGCCAAGGAAACTCGAAAACCAGGGAATTATACAGGTGACTAGGAACATCAGCCAGATGAAGATGGTGACAGACATTAGGCAATTTTCCCAGGGAAAAAAAAAAAAACTGTAGCAAAACATAATAATCATATGCTACTGATATTGAGGCAGGAATATAAAATAATTTCAGTCATTAAGAGGGGGAAAAAAAAGAAAAAACAATGTGTGGGTTTTTTCCAGTCCCTCTCTCAGTCAGTTTGCTGATATATGGTTTAATTTTAGGTGTTCTGTTTCAGTCACTGGTCTCAGATGCCATTCTCCATCATCAGCCCACAACATTCTATAAAATTAAGATGATTCTTTTTAGCTCATGCTTCTTGTAAGATTTGTTTCTTATGTTTCTCCATTTTTCATTGATCCAAGCAGGCCTGTGGTCATGAGCTTGGGCAGAGGGGAGAGAAGTTTATTTTAGAGTAAATTTACCTAAAACCTGCCTTCTTTCAATAACAGTGACAGTTTTGTAGATATTACTTGAGGACTAAAGCTCCCTGTGAGGCTGTGATTATTTTCTGTCATTTACATTAAAGTCATCATTTACTAAGTTAAATCTGTACTTATTTAACACTCAGCCTCACCCTTTGGAGTGGAATTTATTTATTTATTTATTTATTTATTTATTTATTTATTTATTTATTTATTTATTATTATTGAATCCCTGAAAACAATTAGTTATTTAAGTTTCTGTCTGGTGAAGCAGCTTACATACTAATACAAGCATTTATAAGTGCTTAATCTATATTTCAAAATTTATCTGACACACAGTTAAAGAGGCATTTATAATTCTATACCTTCATCGACACGTTAAAAATGAATTCTGACCTTGCCTTGACCTTAACATTTCACAACAGGGAAATGAATATTGAAGTGCAAAATTGGATTTGTGCACCCTTATTTTACAAGAGCCTCTTTGGAGCACTCCTACTTCGTGAGGCAGAAAGAATTTTCAAAAGGTGAAAAGTTAGCAAACAGCTACAGGGAAAAGGAGGGAGGGAAAAGGGATTCTAACTCAATATAATTTGTGAATAACCATTCATCCAAGAGGGATTATTTCAACTAAAGTTTCTAATACTGAGTCACCATGATATATTCAAGGGGGCATTCCACAAGACAAGAAAAAGAGGATTCTTTATCTGCTTTCCTTTGGATTTTGCACAGCAGTGCTGATGACATAAGAAGTCATGAAAATCTGATTACCACTGAAATCTGAAGCAAAATTTTCAGGGTGTGTTTTCATCATAATGCTCAGAAAGAATTCCTCTCCAAATAAACAGCCCCTTCTAAAGAAAGGAAGTGCAGTGTCTTTTGGAGCACCAGTTTGAACAAAATCCTCACATTGTAACAACTAATATTTTCATGGACCTTATGAATATATAAATAAGTAATCTTGTGTTTTTTAACAGTTAAAGTTTTGTTTCAGCAGTAAGAAAATGAGAAGCAAACCAAGATATGTCACTTGGGTAAAGTCTAAAAACATTCATCATACTTCAGGACAAGAAAAAAGTAGAAGATTTAAAGATAAATCAGGAGCAGGAGCACTAATCCTCATTGCTACTTCTTCAAAAAATGGACAGGTCACCATTTCATATTGCCCTCCCCAGACAACTTTCTCCTCAGTAAATTAAACTGGTTTAATTTCACATTCTGTTGGTTGAGATTTTTCCCATTCTCCAAAGCCGAAAATACAAAATACATATATATGTCTATTTGGATTCATCTGGGCTATCGTATCCTCAAATTTTCCACTTTTATTTCCCAGGTTCTACCATGTCACAGCTCAGTACTTGCAGTTTGGAATGGCAGGCCTTACACAGTTTTGTTGTATTGCCATCAGAATCAGCATTTTAGAATATAGGCAAATAATTTCAGCACCTTGCAGCTGAAGATAAAAGCATATGCTGAAGTTTGTGTCATCTGAACTGTGCCAGTAATTCAAGTTTATGAACAAGACAAAAGAGTAGAGAGACAGATTATTAGGTAGGTAGACATAAAAATACAAGACGAATAGAATAACTGTATATTTTAGGAAAAGCTTATGCAGTCTAGGCCTAGGGTTTTGTTTTGGCCTTCTGCTTTATGATCTGTTTATTCTGTTGAGAATTGTCTCTAACCATCTGCATGAAGGCTTGTTTTGCTGTAATCATAATTAAAAAAAAAAATAAAAATTAAGCTTTATGTCTGTGCAATTCTAATTTCAGCACACAGTTGAGTTCTATTTTTACTTTTTAGCAAGGTTTTCCTTACACAGCTTCATGTAAAGAAACCATGGTTCCTCCTTGACTCATTCCCACCTCACTTCAAGAACTCAGGAGAAAACAAAAATCACCCTTCCATTAAATCCATCGTTGGCAATTTCTACCTCATTCAATTCCACACAGATTTATCTCTACAGGAGACAGAGCAAATAATCAGAATTTATTTCTCAAGCACTTCAGATGTTAGCAAGATTTGGAGAGCCTTTCCTCAGCCTTTCTTCTTGGCTATATTTTGCTGTTTCTGTATTTTCTGCATTCCAGAACAATTCAGGTCCTGAAAAAGTCATTTTCATAACAACCTTCACTCGCATGTAAAACAAGCCATTCAGTAAATGAAGTTTAAACTAAGTCACTGTAAATTCTTCCTAAGCCTGACATGCAAGCTAAAAATCTGCATCCTGAAAACAGAATGTTCACTTCTGCATCCATGTCCTTGTAGATGAAAGCTTAACAATAAGTTTGTCTTTTTTTTGGTTGGTTGGTTGGTTGGTTTTTGGGGTTTTTTTGGTGGGTTTTTGTTTTGTTTTTTTTTTTTTTTTTGGTTGGTTGGTTGATTGGTTGGTTGGTTGGTTGGTTGTTTTTTTTCCTTTTCATCCCCCCTCTTCTTTCAGCTATGACAATTTTCCCTTTTAAACTAGCTGGTCAGATCTAGATTTGTCAGTGGAAAAAAATCATGACATATATCATAAGCTTCAGGTCAGTAGCAAAGGTTTATGCCAGAGGCAAAGCTGCAGGCACAAATAAATAAATAAACTCAGGAGGCCTGAAAATTATATTGGTGTGTAATGTCAGAGTTGCTTTGGAAACCATCTTACAACTTTTTTAATGCCTCAAAGGAAAAGGTAGTAAATCAGTAGTTTAAAATCAGCTAAAATATTGTTCTTACCACTTTCTCTGCAATATTTCAGCTGAACAATATTTCAGCTGATTTTAAACTACTGATGGATGACTTGTGAGGGCTTGGGGTGTTCAGCCTGGAGAAAAGGAGGCTCTGGGGAGACCTTAGGGCCCCTTTCACTGCCGAAAGGGGGCTTAGAAGAAAGATGAGGGCGTAATTTTTATCAGGGCCTCTAACCAAAAAGGTTTAAGCTGAAAGAGGGAAAAGTTACAACTATACAAAAGGGAGAAATTTTCTGAGGTGAAAGGGGTGAGAAAATGGAACAGGATCTTCAGAGAGGTGGTGGGTGCATCATCCTTTCAAGATCAGGCTGGACAGGGCTGTGAGCAACCTGACCTTGTAGAAGATGTCTCTGCTCATGGCAGGGGTTGGACATGGTGGCCTTTAAATGTCCCTTCCACTCACACATACAAAAAAAAAAGAAAAAACATTCTTCGATTCTATGAATCACTTTACAGAACACAAAGAAGCTCAAAGGCAGCATAAAGCTCCTATACATTAGTTCCATTTTTTCATAAAGTTGGGTTTTTTTAGAAATTTTTATTTCTTTTTTTTTAAAAAATAACCCTTTTTTTTTTTTTTTTTTTTTCCACAGCCCATGCTCAACCTCCTTGATAAAGTGACTTTGACAACAGGTAAATTTAAGTCCAGCTCTATGACCTCTGTGCAAGTTTTCTTTTACTACATTTGTTCAGGTTTCTGGTCCTTACTAACAAGCAGCAACATTTGTTCAGATGGCACTGCTTGTGCAGGGTAAGCTTTCTGGAATGAGTAAATTAGCAGTATCCTGCCTCATTTCTCAGCTATGGACTGCTCTGCTGTTGTGCTTCTTTGAATCAGGTAACTGTTGAACAGTTTTGAGAAGGTGGTAAAGCTGTTCATATATAAAATGTGGCAGCTGAGTTGTATGATCTCTCTGTTGATGCATAAACAGAATAAACCATTCTAAGTGAATGTGATTCATTACTAAAATTCCATATGACTATGGTATGTATCCTGGTAATTGTTAAAATTACAATATAGTATATATTACATATTACTTTATGGCAGCTCATGGTTGCAATGAGTATGACCACAGTTAGATTGTGTGCGATGAATTCTCAGAACACCAAAATAACAAAACAAAATGGTGGTAACAACGAGAGGAATTATTGCTCAATAAAATACCTCCTTGGGCTTAAGAAGCATCTGGAGAGTATCCACACTGATTTTTTCTTCTGATATAACTTCATAGTAACCAGCCCTTGCTGCAAAATCAAGGTTTTTTTCTTCCCCATTTGACTATTGAAAATAAGGGTGACCTCCCATTTAACAGTTTCAACTTGAGACTAAAGTATTCTACTATTCTTTTGTGATGTTAAGAGATTTAAAATTGTGCTTACAGGGATTTCTGTATATTTTAATACAAACTTGCATGGCTTTTGGTCACTGAAGATCAAACTTATGCATGAAATTGAGACAACATTTTTAAAGGATTTCAGAAAAATAATCAGAAAATCCCCCTCAGAACCTAAAATTTATGTATGCAAAACATAAATCATGATCAAGATCAGCCTGAACAGGAGAAAAAAATCTAAAACCAGAGTAGATTTGTTTTATTCTGGGTTTTGTTTGTTGTTGTTTTTTTTTTTTTTTCTTTCTAATAAGGTTTCCCATGTTTTTGTAAAACATATACAATATTTTCATTATATCCCACAGATTTAAAGAATATAAATCCCTGCTGAAGAACCATTTTATGCCATGAAATTTTCACCTCATAACGTAATGTTTTGGAGTGGTGCACTAAAATTTCAGCCATAAGCATGGTAACATGACAAAATTTGGGATTTTTAAAAAGAAAGCTGTTGTAAAGCTGTAGCTGAAAAGCACTATTTCAGGGTTGAATGTAAGATGATGCAGAGTTATTAAAACAATAATTTTCAGCCATTCAAGGAGGACCATATTCTTTCTGCAGTTTTACTCCTCTTTTTCTGTATTTAGGCCATAAATATCATAGTGCAGTGAGCAATTTACCTCTAAAACTAAGCCTAAGAGCTTTCCTGTTTTATTTTGCAGCAAGCAGTGGGGATGTTGGTTCAGGCAGCACTTGACCAAGGGTCTTGCTTCTTCTCAGAAGTAGAATAAATCACGTTCATTTCAGAATTGTTATTGTCATTCTGTGCCAAACAAACCAATAAGGTCTCGGTTGCTGAGAAATTTCTGGGCTGATGACTGACAGGGCGGAATGTTCTGCGAGGCTGGGAAGACTTCCACATTAGGGACAGGTCTTCCTGGAGTCCTTGAGCTTGTTTATTTCTTGTATTGGCGCCTTGAAATGTGGTGCTCAGCAGTTATGGGAGGAGAACCCTTCCTCGTGCCTCTTTTTTCATGTAAAATTGTCCTCTGTCTACAAAACACAGGAAATTCTGGAGCAGGTGTTAGTGACAGACTAGCTCCAAACTTTTTCAGTTAATCCTGTGTGGCAGTTCTTCACTCCCACAAGTCTCTCCCCTGGCAGGGGAGGCCTTTTCCCAAGTCCTTGTTAAGTAAAAAGGCAAACTGGACTCTTGGTTGTTCTCGCTCTCCAGGTTGTTTATTATTTTCTCATCAGCAATTTCTGCACTCCAGGGTTTACAACAGCTTGGCCTGAGAGACAAAAGGCACCAAAAAGCCTCCAAACACACAGAATCAAAGTTTTCTTCAAGAGAATTCATCCAATTTTCACCAAGAACAGACATTATTTCTATTTTTCGACCAATAAATAAATCTCTGTTCATGTGACACTACAGCAAATTGTGCCCAATGTTCCTGTGTCCCCAACACTGCAGAATGTGGAGCAGATGAAGGAGGATGAAGTCTGAAAACCACAAGGATCCTCCAGCTTGTCTTCATCTCCTTACCATACTAACAAACCCAACAATCTGAATTTCTCACCCTGTGATAAATTCCATATCATGCTACTATCTAATTTACATTCTGGAAAGTTCTGATTCATCCCAGAGCCTGGGCAGCCCTTTCCATGGACGAAGGTTAAAAGCAGTGTTTGTCAGGGTGTTTGGATCCTTCAAAACACGCAGAGAAATATTCTCTACATTCTGGGTTCCAACAATCATGGAACCATAGAATTGTTTAGGCTGGAAATGACCTCTAAGACCTCTGAGCCTGACCATCAATTCAGGGCTGTCATGACCACCACAAGCCCCGTCTAATATACACGGCTCTTAAATCCATCCATGGATGAGGAGTCCACCACCTCCCAGGCTGGACAGGAGATGACTGAAGGAATTTTTCCTGATTCTAATCCTAAACCTGCCCTGGCCCAGTCTGAGGCCATTCCCTCTCCTCCTGTCCCTGTGTCCTGGCAGCAGATCCCAAATCCCCCCCTGGCTATTCCCTCCTGGCAGGGACTTGTACAGAGCCACAAGGGACCCCCTGAGACTCCTTTGCTCCAGGATGAGCCCCTTCCCAGCTCCCTCAGCCCCTCCTGGGGCTCCAGTCCCTTCCCCAGCTCTGTTCCCTCCTCTGGACATGCTCCAGCCCCTCAATTCCCTGCCCTGAGGGTCCCAGCAGTGACACAGCACTGGAGCTGCGTCGTCAGCAGCGCCAGCACAGGGACGGTCACTGCCCTGCTCCTGCTGCTGTCACTGGCACCCAGGGTCTTTTCCAGCTTTCCAGCCCCTCTGCTCCATCCTGGAGCTGAAGTGGGTTGTTGTGACTCTAGGCAAGGACCTGGGAGTTCGTCTGATTTTGCCTCCCACCATCAATCCAGCCTGCCCAGATCATCAATAAAGATATTAAATACAGCAGGCCCCTGTACTGGGGACCAGTGCTGGTGACCTGAATTCCACTCACCACTGCTTTTTGGGACCATCTATCCAGGCAGTGTTTAACCAGGGAAGAGCACAGCTATCCAAGGCACGGGCAGATGGTGTCTCCAGGAAAAAATGTGGGACACAGCATCCAAATCCTTCCTGAAGTCCTCAAGGCCAGACAGATATCAGGCACAGACTCTCCCTCATCCACTCAGCGCATCACCTTGGCTTGCAATGAGGTCAGGTTACTCTCAGGAACAAAATATTCAGCAGGTGTGAATTTTTTTCCTTTACTGCACCAAAATCTGTTTGTCCAGCCAGAGCTACTTTGCTCGTTGTGTTGTTTTTTTCTCTCAGCATTTGCTGGGTTTTTTTTGTTTTGTTTTGTTGTTGTTTTATTGTTGTTTGTTTGTTTGTTTGTTTTTCATTTCTGCCATGAAAGCTTAGCGCTTTATATTTTTCTTTGTTGTTTTTTTTAGGAATGAGAAAACACCAGACAAAACCTCTGGGAAATCTTTCAAAGTTGTGTGTGGAGGCTGAGACAAGGAAGTGTTTTGCACTGATAGACTTGCACACTGCTTTGAAAGTGTCCTCCGGCTTCTCATGTCTGTTATGGTTTTGGCAAGGGGCATTAAACACAGCTTTTTATTTCTTTATATCTTCTTTTAAAAAGAAATTTAAAAAACCCTACATATATTTATTTGCATGCTTCAACAAGGCAGAAGAAAGTGTTAGCCCCAGACACTCATGTCTTCTTGCCTTTCCCCTGACAATTAAAAGCACTGTGGAACCCATGTTTTTCACATCATTTATCCTTGCTTTCTGCAACTTGAACTGATTGAAATATGCACTTTTATGTCCTGAATGAAAAGCTTGTCACATGTAGTTCTGACAGCATTTAGGCAAACAAACATCCTATGCAAAATGCCCTCACATTGCTTCAAATAAAATTATTTTATGCCGGTGTGCAGGTGTTGGTCTGTGTGTGCAAGCTTTTATCTAGGTGTCTGACTCCAAATTTCTTTCAAAATAAATATTCAGGAATATAGACTACACTTGCAAACTTACTTCATAAATATTATAAATGCCTATGTAACTATTTCAGATGTCTCAACAGAGAATAAAAGCAGGCATTTCGTAGAGCCCCATGTTTAAGTATGTATATCTTACAAGTTCCCTGATAGATCCTAATAGAAAATAGATGTTCTCATTATCAATCAAAGAGGAAAAGTATTCATTTGGAAGGAGCATTAAACCTTGCTGCAGTGTGCTTTGGTTGGTTAATAGAGGCACTTTTCTCATATACTTGGGAAGTGATAGAGGACACAGCAGCTGTACCAGGTGCTTGTAAGAAGGAATTCTGCTCTTGCTAAATCATCATTAAAGAGGAAATACGAGAACAGAAAGGGAACTACCTGGCTTGTTAGGCTTTATTAGAGATTCCTTAATAAAGATCATAAAATCAGAGCCATTGAAGGCTTTATGCTGGAAGAGACTTTGAAACTCATCTCATCCCATCCCTTCCATGGCAGGGAAACCTCCAAGTGTGATCCCTCTAGAAAGCAAATCCAACCAGCCCCTCTCCCAGCTGGTTTGTGGAAAAAAATTTTCCTTGGAAGAAAGTGGAAAAAACGTGTTTATTTAGCAAGCAAAGCAGCCCCCAGCACAACAAATGAACAATACTAAGCAACAAAACCTCTCGCTGCTCCAAAGAGATGATGAATTCAGAAAGTCTCTCCCGAGGGTTGTAGTTTGTTCACTCAGTTGTTGTCAGTCCCTCAGTGCTGGGAAATGCCAGGCCCAGGCCAGGCCTGGTGGGCCACGGGCCTCAGCTCCTGGGGCTCTGCTGGGTTTTTAGTCCAGAACAGGTTAAAATAGTTCCAAGAAAAAAGAGAAAAAAAACCAACAACAACCCCCCCCAAAGAAACCAACACAGTCGAGAGAACTTCTTTGCTTTGGCGAGCCAAAAACTAACAAAAAGGAAAGGAGCCCTCTGTTGTGGCCAGTATCTATTTCTATTTTTTATTTTGTGTTTAATGTTCATATTGTTATTTGGTTCGTTCTATGTTCCCCTGTTTTCTCTTCCAAGTTGGTTTGTTCCTACATTGTATCCTCCCTAGTCTGTACCCTACATGGAATTTCCCCTCCTCTTATTCCAGTACCTTCCCTGTCAATCCTCCTAGCCCTACCCCTTGTTCTAGTAGTTTCCCTGCCAATCCTTCCCCCATCCAATCCCGGATGTGTTCCACCCCCTGGGCGTTCCTGGGTGTCACCCTTTACTCGATGCCCCATTGGGGCATGTGATCTCCCTTCTCCTCCCCCCTTACCCTATTAGCCCAGGGACCCTGGGGTAATCCCTCTACTCCTCCCCTGTGCTTCTGTCATTGGTCAAGAAATTGTACCCTCCCCTCCATGTAACCCCGTATAAAAACACGTGCACAGCAGTGCTCGGGGTCGCTTCCTCTGGTGATCCCTTCGGCTGCGTTGCCCTCAATAAAGGAACTGCTGGAACCTCACCGAGGAGTGGCCTCCCCTTACTCTTTCGCCTTGACCCTATCGCAGTGGGTAGACCTGATCACCGTCAAGCGCACAGCTCGTCAGGTTCCACTACTGGCGCAGACACTGCCGTGGCGGTTCCCCACTCCAGACACGGCGCCGGGGAGATCCGATCCCCCCCAAGCTAGGTGGACTCCAGTGAGCCGCATCAGACCTCTGTCCCGCTGTCCACAATGCAGACATGCAGACAACACAGGCTGTGAGAAGGAAAACTGAAATCTTATGTTTTGAAAACAACCCTCTCAGATATTCCACTGCTTCTCCTTCACTCCCAGATCCAGTTTTAAAGGTGCAGAACTTATTTCTGATAAAAAATTATTTATCTTATTTCTGTAAACAGACGAATGGGGATGCAATTCAGCATCAACCCAGGACACCTGGTTAAACCTTCTGAGATCCCCACAGGCCACTCCGGGTCCCTCTGGATGCCATCCTGTCCCTCAGGAGTGTCACTGCACCTCTTATGATGATGTTCTACTGCAGAAGCAGCTTATTTTGGACGAAGCTTTGGTTAATACTGCTGAGGATTTCTCAGAGGGGAAGAAAACACGAGGAGTTCATGGCAGCAAATTGTTCTTCACCAAGCAGACACGGCTGTGGCATATGTGCAACAGAGGATGATGAAAAGAGTGAACAAGGAGGAACTTGACCAAATGACCCATGTTTTCTACTTGTAACTTCTCCGATTCGTTGTCGTGGAACAAAACTGAAATTTTCAGGCAGCATTTACACAGAAATAACTGGTGACGGTGCAAAGTACGGTTGATCTGTGAGTTTTTAAATATTTCAGAATGCCACAGCAGATGCAAATCATAGTTTCTCTAGCTAACACTTATGTCAGATTGACTTGAAGGCATAAATAGTTTATGCAATGTCATTTAGACCATGAAATCCCATACAGTTTTATCTTACGTGTTTCAAGAGTTTAGGAGAAGAGAATGTGTATCATCACCTGCATACAGTGATTACAAAAGGTTTAGTAAATCAGCTGCTTTTAATCGCATTATATTAAATCATATATTAAAGGCATAAATACTCATTATGCTAAGTGTGTAGTGGTATTTCATGTGCTGCCATAAGTATGTTTCTAACACTTATTTAGGTGGAACTGTTTAATAGATCATTATTAAGCCACTGCTGTGAATGGCTTTCTATAGAGTGCAGCATTAGGATTTATGTAACAGTGGCAGTGTGTGGCAGTAGTCTTTTAAGTTTTAGATATGCTGGTGTAAGGAATTAAAATGTTTATTTAAAAATGTAATTTTAAAAATATCCAAAGGTTTAAATGTCTTTACTGCATTTAATTTTAATGAAATATTAGTGAAGGGAATTCAATTTCTTTTTGTACCACATGTGATTTAAAATTTGAAATAAGTCTATAAATTAACTAAGCTGTTCAGCATTCATTACAAGTCCAATGGGTCAAGGATCTTATTTTAATAATATTAACATTTTATTTCTCACATTTTATTGAGACATTCTTGTCCCTTCATTACAGTCTTCACAATCTTGCCTTTTCCTCCGCTTCGCACAAGCCTAACTAGGATTCAGGAATTTACAACTAGCAGAAATTGAGCCAGGGACTGCAAACCAAACATAAAATCCCCAAAACAACCAACCCAATCAACCAACCAACCAACCAACCAACCAACCAAAAAAAAAAAAAAAAACAAAAACAACCCCCCCCAAAAAACCCCCAAAACAAACCAAACAAACAAAAAGCAAAACAAGCAAACAACAAAAAAAACCAACCAAAACAAACAGAAAACATCAACATCACCACAACACTAACAAACACAAAACCAAAAAGTAATCCCCCCCAAAAAATCACAAAACAACCCCCTCATCAAAACAACAAGAAAGCCCTAAAACTCTTTTTTGTCTCTGTTTTTTCAACTTGTCCATTGCACATAACTCCTTTATTGTGATTTATATCATTACAGGCATATTTTGAAGATCTCCATGATAGGAGATCAAGGAGGGAGGAGACATTGCAACAGCCATGACTTTTCCAGGCTCCTTAATACCTGTATAAATAACTTCAAAGCAGAAAAGATTTGTAATTGGTGTTTAATTAATAATTTATAGTTGTATTAAATGCAAAACCATCTCTCCCCCCAAAAATTAGAAGGGATCAAACTCTGTAGGAAGAAGAGGGGAAAAGAAAAAGAGGTGTTGAATACAGCCCTTGGAGCATGAGCAGCATGTGCGTCACGGAGTAAAGAAGGATGTCATAACTGACTGAAAGTTTCAGAGGGTCCCTGGAGGCCCAGATATTAGGAAACATGTGAAAGAAATTAAGAAAATGTCAATAGAAGGTATGTGCTTCAGAGGAAATTGGGAAAGGGATCCTTTATTTATTTATCTGTCTTAAAGTTTTGCCAGTGGAATGACTTTGGTAAGGATTGCCATGGAGTGCGAATGAACCTGTCCCCCCACCCACAATAAACAGTTAAAGCAAGTCAATCCATGGCACATGTGTCATGGGTGTCAGTGCAAAATGTAACCAAAACTCTGTATTCTGCCACCAGCTGATGAAACTGGGGTGTGGGGGTGTTGTAATTGTCTGTCCATGACCAGCTGTCCATAAACCAGCTGGGGCGGTTTTCTGATCTCTTCCATACCCATCCTCCCTCCAGGCAGAGACCTCCTGCTCATGGGCCAGGGAGTGTCACTGAGAGAATTCCATCAGCCCACTGGGAAATGCTCCAGCCAGGGGGAGGAGCCAAAGTATTCCTACCTGGATAAAAATCTGGGAGTTGGAACACCAAGGATTCCTACCTGGATAAAAATCTGAGAGTTGGAACACCAAGCAGCCTTTCCACTGGATTCCCAGAGGAAGGCCAGGTCCATCTATCACCACTGGAGCTTCAGTGAAAAACTCCACTTTTCTCCAGGAGTATCACTTCCCCAGAGCCACATCTGCCACTGGGACTGCAGCCACCATGGGATGGCACTGCCACCAACCCCTGGCACACAGGGGGGCAGCTGGGATCCTGACTCTGTCAGTTGGGTTTGTTTGTTTATTTGCTTGTTTGTTTATTTTTTTCTCTTTTGTAATGCTGCCTGTGTTGTTTTATTGTTTATTTTAGTTCCCCTAAAAAGAACTGTTATTCCTATTCTCATATCTTTTCCTGAGATCCCCTTAATTTCAAAATTATAATAATTTGGAGGGAGGGGGCTTTGCATTCTCCACTCCAGGGGAGGCTCCTGTCTTCCTCAGCAGACACCTGTCATTCAAACCACGGCAACATGTCATACAAAATGAAACCAGCCCAGAAATGAATAAACCATTTTCTGCTGAAGTGTGGGGCACTGTGAGAGTGCAGCCTCAGATTTTCTGGTCCGTATGAAGAGGATCCAACACAACCCTCACACTCACAGCTCGAGGAAAGGTGCCTGCAGGAAAAATCCATCCTGTGATAAACTGACAGTCAGGGAAGAGGTATTACAGCAGTTTGGAGCTATTTAGTTCAGGCTTTGCCAATAGCCAAGCTGCTGAGTATTGGATGAACTGAACAGAGAAAAGTTTATCATCTCCACAAAGCATTGCTCCAGTCAGTAGCTCACCAGAAGAGTCACACATCAAATGCATTTACTCACTGAGAAATGGTGACAACATTTTGTGTGAGTATAAAAGAAATATTATTAATATTGGCTCCTGAATGCACACTGACATTCGTATTCCCAGAACACACCAAAAGCAAATATTATTCATTTTCTAGTCAGAAAAATGTAACTTCATATGGAAACAAAAACCTGGAGGCATCCAGATTTCCCCTTTCCTGTCTGCTTTTTAATGCTTTTATTTTGAAAATTAGCTTTTTTTGTACATCTCAGAGTCATTACACATCTGACCAGACTCCAGCTGAACCAATATGAAGCTTTAGTGACTGGGAAACCAGAACCTCAGTAGCCCATCAATGAAAACTCACCAAATGTTTGTGAATTGCCTTGCCCAGTGGAAACGTGTGAACAGTAAATAGGCCAGAGGATGTGGAAAAGTCTCCTGCTGACATAAAATTACATCTGTTAGATAGGTAAGAGCAGAGGAAATGCAATCAGAGTGCTGCCAGCACAGCACTTACACTCAGCTCAGTCTAGCGTGATACTGTGATTAGCTGTATCAGTCAGAGGTGGTCCTTAAAGATTTTTTTTTCTCTATCCTGAAGATACATCTTCCAAAAAGACATCACAGTGGGGGTCCACATTTATTATCTGCAAACAGTTGGAGGTCAAAATTGCACATTATACAGGATTTCTCCTCCTTTCTGCCCACAGCCCTCTGTTATGTATATTAACCACAAGTATCTGAAAGTCAGGCTCAGATTTTATTTATTTATTTCAATAACAGGTGACTCCTATTTTCAAGTGAAAGAGCTTTGGAACTGATTATCTAGAAGACTTCCATTCTGATCACTGTCTTTTTGATGCAAGTGCTTTTCATGTGTTTATAGTTTCTGGACAATAAGTGTGAGAGTGTATATGGCTTGAGAAACAGCATCACCTGTTAGTTTGAACAAAACAAAACAAAACAAGAACTTTTCCCTGCATAGCCCTTTCTGCTGGTATGGCCATGGTCTCTAAAAAAATTTTACTTCAAAATTACATTTGTCATGTTAAACAGAACAAAAAAAAAAAAAAAAGGCAACAAAATCCTTAACAACCAAACAAAACCGAGAAAAAAAAAGACATTAAAAAAACAACCAACCAAACAAAAAAAACCTCAATCCAGAAAAAAAAAATAAATGCAAAACCATACTGTATGGCCACTGTAGTGGCCTGCCATTTGTGTTGAATTCCTGGTGTGGGTTGGGTGTGCATCCTTAAGTTGAGAGTAAAGTGATTTAAGACATATTTTGGCCACATTTGATGTTACTTGCCATTTCTTGTGTTCCACAGCTGGCTGAAGAGGTTGGAGAAAAGTTACCCAAGCTGCAAACACCACATGAACAGAGGAAATGGAAAATCAGGAGGAATTTCCCCATGGAAAGGGTGCTCAGGAACTGCCCTGGGAGGGTTGGAGTGCCCATCCCTGGAGGTGGCCCAGGAAGGGCTGGAGGTGGCACTCAGAGCTCTGGGGACAGGGTGGACATCAGGCACAGAGTGGTCTTGGAGGTCTTTTCCAACCTAAAGGATTCTGTGACTCCACACAAATCTTCCGTTTTTAATCCCACTATGCCAACTGGAAAATTGCTTAGGAGGCTGATGAGTTCAACAAATGTACATGAAGGGTAATTGGCCTTCACTGTAACTCACTGGTGTCTCAGGCTGTGTGCAGAATCTCTAGGATTAAGAGTCAGATCTTTTCTTATGTGAAGAACAAAAACAAACTAAGAGCAAAAAAATTAAAATATACAAGCCCCAAACACTGTGATGGTGGTCTCCTTAACAGGTAAAAATGAGTTGTAAATTTAAGGCAATTCAGACAAGAATGGAAAAATTGCTAGTGAAAATTCTCATAACTTTGCAGAGAACTAAATTTGGTCTTGAAAAGCATTGTGAAAAAATGTGAAGTGTATTAAGTAATTCTGCATAAGCAACAACTACAGGAAAACTGGATTTTAACAAATATTTTGATGAATTCAAAAGAGAGGTGTTTATGTTTTTTCAGTTTCTCTGATTTTATTGTTGACAGGAGGAGGGGTGAGGTACTGGAGGAATGAGGAAAATTCTGTACTTGGAGAAAGTAAATAGCTTTGCGGAAGATTTTTGTTTGAACATTCTATTTTGGTCTGCTTGGAGGTCTCAAATTTGAAATTGCTGTGGATTTATTTTGAACTCATCTCTTTATGCCTGTTCTTTTTCTGTGCTGATGCCTAGGTTCCAAATTATGAGACATTGAATTTTTTTATTACTGTGTCTCTTTACTGATTCAATATTTCTAAAAGTAAAGCTCTGCAGCAGTCTTAAAAAAACAAAACAAAACAAAACAAAAAAAACCCAAGTATTTAACCCAATTTTAATACTTATTTTGATATAAATCAGGTTGCTATAACTACTGAAAAGAAACAGACTTTAAGTGTCAGGTGTTAGAATCTGATATATTTAAACTGATTTCACAAAGTTAAATGTGAGGATGGCACTTAAAAGATTTATTAGTATATTTATATTTACTTCTGATATGCGAAATATACACTTTTAAAGTGAAATTTAATTAGAGGCAGAAGTATGTTATTTGGTTAACCAACAACCTGCTAATTTGTTTCTGGGGTTTTTTCCTTCTCCTGAAAGACTCAGTAGAACTATTTTCATGTGAAATGAAAAATGATTGTATAGAATTTTAATATCTCTGTGTAATTTCAAAACAAATAATAGCAGTTCAAGCAGTGAGCACATATGATTAGTTGTGTCTCACAAATCAAATAATATGTGATTTTTTTTTTTAACTTGAGTCTGGTAGAGAAGTTTAGAGCTTACTAAAACTGTCAGCAGGTTTTAGGAAACTAGGAAAATAAAAAAACAGATTTTTTTTTTCTTTTTTTGTGTCATTTAAAAAATTGCAGAGTATTTGCACTTACAACAGCACTCCTGTTTCCTTTCAATTTTTTTGACATAATGCTTTAATGGCTATTAAAATTAAAATACAATAAACAATTTTCTTCTTACCGAATATTATACTTTTATTAGGGATTCAGTGAGAATATCTGTCCCATGTATTCCTTATTACCTAATAGGGAATACATTCGTATTCCCAGAACACACCAAAAGCAAATATTATTCATTTTCTAGTCAGAACGATGTAACTTGATATGGAAACAAAAACCTGGAGGCATCCAGATTACCCCTTTCCTGTCTGCAGTCTTTTCCAGTCTTTACTTTCTACAGTCTTTTGCTGCAGAAAACTCTTTACTGAGAATCTTCTTCAGTGAGAAAAAGGAAAATAACTTTTTTTTTTTTTAAAGGATTATAAGATTTTCAAGGTCAACAAAATAGCTGTGGTTTAATTCCAATCACTGCTGATCACCCTTGATCCCCTCTGAATTCATTGGGAACTGTCAGTTCTCATCATCAATAAAGATCTGTCACACAGGGTCTATAAACTTGTTAGTCTGAGGATTGTTATGTAGCATTCCTGCTCCTGGTTTCACCATCCTCTGCATTTTCTAATGACTTTTTCATGAACTACACAACTGCAATATTTTTTTCCAATTCAGAGACCATCTTCTGATAAGAAAATGATTTAGAAGACTATAAAATGGATAATATTTTAAACTGCTGCAATAAATAGTCTTGGGAGTGTTGGTGAGCCAGAGCCAAGGAATCCATTGAGCTAAACACAATCATTTATCTTAGCTGGATTACATGTGGAACTCACGATAAAAAAAGAAATCTTTTGCATTGTTCAGTTTGTTGCGAATTGCCTGACATAAGTAATTTGCAGCCCCATATACTCTGCCATTCTGAAGGAAATTCAGCCTCAGATAAATTTTGAATCTGACTTTTCAGCACAGTTCACACAGGAAAAGGGGTTTCTATTTGATTCAGAGCTGCAGAATGGAGTTGGGAACGGAGATGGGGAAGGGGCTGGAGCCCCAGGAGGGGCTGAGGGAGCTGGGAAGAGAATGGAGTCCCAGGAGGGGCTGAGGGAGCTGGGAAGGGGCTCAGTCTGGAGCAAAGGAGGCTCAGGGGGACCCTTGTGGCTCTGCACAAGTCCCTGCCAGGAGGGGACAGCCAGGGGGGATTTGAGATCTGCTGCCAGGGAACAGGGACAGGAGGAGAGGGAATGGCCTCAGGCTGGGCCAGGGCAGGCTCAGGGGGGTCAGCAGCAGGAATTTCCCCATAGAAAGGGTGCTCAGGAAGTGCCCAGGGAGGGTTGGAGTGCCCATCCCTGGAGGTCCCAGGAGGGGCTGGAGGTGGCACTCAGAGCTCTGGGGACAAGGTGGACATTGGACACAGAGTGATCTTGGAGGTCTTTTCCAACCTCAATTATTCTGCAGTAGTCCCAAAGCCTGAAATGAACTTTAAAATGCCCAATTTATTCAGCTGGATTTCGCAGAGGAAACATTTTGAAAAGGGAGCAATTTGTGAGTTTCCAGCAACAAGACAAAGGCAGCCTCAGGAGAAATTCAGTGAAACATCCAAGTAGTTTGCATGTGTCCAAACACTTTGTGTGAGACTATCATCTCCAGGCATCAAGTTAATTGCTTCTGTTGCAGCTACTTCTTGCTCTTTTCACTTTTCAGCCTCACGAGCAACACATACTTGTTAACAGAATTGTGTTTTTTATGAAAACCAACCCAGAAGTGGAATAATGGAAGCAACTAGTCTACACAGAAATGTCCCTGTATATTCAGTCTGAGTGTAGGATTTGGCCTTAGAAATATGATCAGATTTGCACTGTTAGTAAAAAAATGCATCATATGCATGTTCTAAGATTATTAGCTAAAAGCAGAGGAATGTTGCTGAAAAAAATGCCTTCAGATATCCTGCAGGAGTAGTTCTTCATAAAGAATGGAGAAACAGTTACTTTTTATGTCATGAATGTTGGAGAGAATTCATTATGAATTATTGATAAACAACAAACATAAAAAACATATGACTATTAACAAATATCCACCATGCAAAATTGCTAATGTCACCTTTTGTCAGCTTTTTGGAAGGATTAGATTTATATTACGAAATGAGTTGGGTAAAGGATGATAGTAACACTTTTTCATGATGTGCTTTTAATTTGAACTTTGCACAGTGATAAACAATTTCTGCTCTCTGTAGTTTGTGTATCAAATTAAGGTTTGCTAAGATAAGGAGAAAATGGGAAACTGAAATTATACCATCAACCAGAATTAGCACAAAACCACCTATTTACATGAGCTACTGGTTCTGTATGCAAAATCATGTACAAAAAAGAAGGATTTATGTACACATTTGATAACATTCTCACACATGATATATAGACGTAGTTTTGATAGCTTGTATAATGCAGTTTATGTTTTAAATGCCAATATTTTAATACACCAGAAAGACATAGTCATATTTTTATGTTACTTCCCAACCAAGCAGCTCCATCTCTTTGATACTTCTGCCTTGTAGAGACCCCTTAAAAGACATGATGAGATTTGTTCACTGTTTAACAGAGCATGAAGATTTAATCATAATCCAGTTAAGTGGAAAAAAAAAAAAAAAAGGCAGTTATAGGTTCAGGAACCTCTCGCTTTTGGTTCTGAAGGAATAAGTTTTCAACATCATCTATTGTTAGGATAACGATCAGGAACAGAGTCCAGCAGAGAATGAAGTATTCAAATAATTTCTAGAATTCAGTGATTTAATCCGTGATATGATGTTTCAATTTCCCATTCTTTGCCAGGGTTGTTTTGTGTGGCATTACTCATATATTCCAAAGAGTGAACATGGCTTTCAGTTCATCACTTGCTATGCTAGGGAAGAAGAGGAAAATGTGATCTTTTCTGTCCCTTTATCTATCCTTTTTTGAGGGCTTCTCTTCTGTAATTTTTTATGGGACCTGGGAGGCTGCAGGTGAGTGCTCTGGGGCTGGGATTGTGGTGTGCTTTTTCTGTCCTCACACAGCAAAGTGGCAGCAAGGCATCATTGCAGAGCAGGCAGCGTTTTCTTCCCAGTTCGCAGTCTATCAGCCCAAGCTGTGACCTGTAAAGAGCTGGTTAACTCCCAATTTCTTCAGGAGCAGCTGTGTGAAAAGGCAGCTTCTCTGTCAAAATTGACTCTGAGTTATGTGCAGATTGTTTTGCCTTTTTGGAAGGCAGAGGAGGTGGGACCTTTGTGGGTAAACCTGTGAAGCTTTTTTTGACTCATTTTGTGTTACTAGCTTTGCATCCTTTTGGGAGTCAGTTACCCAGACATGAATATCTGGAAGCGTTTTCCTTCTGTCAGCAGAGCTGTTTCAAAGGATCAAAGAATTTGATTCCTAAGAAGTGAAAAGAGAAGGGAATAGCAGTTTCTCAGGAACACACAGCCACCATTTGGAAGGAGGCTGTTTTAGAGGGGCAGAGAACACCCCCCTATTTCCTAAAAGCTTATCTCTCTGTATTCATGCACCATGGGTGCAGAGATGTCCATCTGTGAAAGATCACCCAGAGGCACTGAGAAAGTTAGACAGACTGCTTCTCCATAAAAGAAAAACAAGGCAGTGAAAACACAAAATCTAATGAAAACTGTTGACCAAAGCCCCACTTGTTGGCACAAGGATTTTGTTTCAATGCCTCCCCTCACAAACCCACGCATGCCCACGCAGTTTCCTGGGAAGGCTGACATTTAAGCATGCTCATAAATGGTTTACAGGAATTGCAAACTGCTGCTCAAGGCAAGATTTACGAAGTTCAGACTGCAAAGAGCAACAGCAAAGCAGCCCACAACCTAAAGACTCAATTTAGCCAATGACCTTTCTGGTAGATCCCTCTCTTTTGATGAAAACTTGGCATCTGAGACATGGCTAAGCTCCCTGACTCATTAGGTGAGTTCTCCATGAAAAACATCAAAACACCCAAACGTCAATGACTCAGTTTGATTTCCCTCACTGGAGTTTAATTTCTTTCATTTTTGTTGCACAGAACATTATTTGAATGAGTCCCTTTTCATTTTCATATACTGTCTATATCTAAACAACAAAATAAACCAAATTGTTAATACAAATTCTGTTCATTTGACTGATAATATCACTTTAATCCTGTAAAAGGACAAACTCCAGCACAGCTGTTTGAAATTCAGTTATGGAATGCATTCATAGCAATAAACCTTCAATATGGTACAATATTTTTATAAATGGAATTAAGTAATGTTTTCACAATAGATTAAATATCTATGATCATAAAGATTTTCTAAATGTCTTCTTTTTTGTCAATTTGTTTTTCCCATCTCTTTACGTTATTTGTACTTCATTCATGTACGGCCCACATGAATCAATGCAAAACAAGCACACGTATTTTAGTTCAGGTTAGCCTCTTGTGAGTATGGGAGCATCTGAACTGACACAGACTATGAATTCCAACAATTATGTTACAAAGCCTAATTTTTTCCTAATTTGAAGAAGATGAGCATGGCAAAGCAGTTGCTTGAAATTGATGTAAAATTTTATTTATGCATTTTAATCTATTATTTACATGGATTTACCTTACACATGTATTGCACTCCAAGACTTTATTTTGGTGGGGTTTTTTTGGAGGGTGTTTGTTTTTTTGGTTTGGGGGGTTTTTTTTGTTTGTTTTGTTGGTTGGTTTTGGTTTTTTGCTTGTTTGTTTGTTTGTTTGTAATTTGTATACTTTTCATCCCTAGACTTTGCATCTGCTGTACATTGGAAATGTCACAGAAACCTAAAATAAAAATCTCTAAAACAAAATCTCTGGGAAAAAAATAAAAAAAAAAAAATCATAAGTTGTTGATGTTTGAATAAAACAGTTAAAATTGCCTGTTATTTCTCAAGAAGCAGACTTTAATACATTCTCCCATACTGCAGAGCAAAAAAAAATAGTCCTTTATTGAACATATAGAGCATCAGTTTGGCTGAGAGACTCTGAACTGGGTGTTTAAATGGATTTATCTTGGCCAATAACTCTGGGACATAGCCAAGCAATGTGTGATTTGCTGTAGTTCAGTCATAAGCCTGGAGAAAATGGAAGTGTTTTTGCCACTGCAGCTTTTTTCTGCTGTTGTGGATACTCCCTCACAGACTGCAACTGTTGTGCACATATTCTTCCTGTTTGGCTGGAGGAAGCAAACTTTTTAATTAAAAAAACCCACCATGAAGTTCACTAGAACTCCATAAATGTGCATTTCTGTTTCTTGCTTGCATATTATTCTAGATATGCATATGGCAATGGCAATGGAGCAGTGGAAGGACCTACATAAAAGTATAAATAATATAAACATAGCTGCAACCCTAACTAAAACTGCAACTATAACTATAAATATAAATAATATTAATATAAAGCCAAGGAGTGCTCATTAAAATGTTTACTTAGTGATTTCTCTTTCAATCTCAACAGCTGACGTTTTGAAGGAGCTTTTGGGGAGAGAGAGAGGGAGAAATAAGGAAAAGAGCAGCCCCAAACTGAGATAGTCAAGCTGAACTAAAGGAACAGAAGTCAGTGTCAGTAGTACTAAACAATGACAAAGAACTAGTGATAAATAATAATTATCTATAATTAATTACTAATTATGAGCAGGAAGAAGATTCCAGCAGGTGGGCTCCAGATCTAGGGAAGAGAAAAAAATTCTAAACAACCTCTAAATTTTACTTGTAGGGAATATATAGCCCACTTCAAATCTTGTGATTTGCATGGAAAAAAGCCTCTTTTTTTTTTTTTAATTTATTTTTTATTTTTCATTATTAGAACATCAAATTTTTGAGACAGACCGAAACAGATACTTCTCACCAAAAGTTCAGAGGCATTCCTGCTACATGAGCACAATGCAGTTATTTAAATTAAACATTTTTTTTCCAACAGTCGAAGTTTTTTGTTTTTTTTTTTCCCAGAGTGACTTGCAGGGGTTTTTTTAAGGTAAAATAAAAATAAATGTAAATAAACTTCATGGAGGGTGGTGATATTAATCAGATGCAAATCCTTAAGTCTCTCAAATGTGCTACAAAATGATACTATCTGAGAACACTGGTCCAATGACTATTACAAACACACTTATGTGTAAGGTGCTGAAGTTGAACAGAATGACATCTTATTCCAGAAGAGTCTGCTGACATCTGAATACCTAAATAATATTTGGGAAAAGGGTGCACATATCTCTCAACTATTGTGATCAGAAGGCCTACATTATATTTTTCCATCACTCATTTTTTTTTTCCCCCATCAGTGTGTGCTTGCAAATTAAAGGCAAACATTTACTTTTCAAAAGGCACATATGAGGCTGAATGCAATTGAGGAGTTCCTTTTTGGCTGTCAATAACAGAAAAAAAATGTATTAATAAGAAAAAAATAAAACAAAACTGAAAATGGCAAAGAAATTCATATTTCATGAAGAAGTATCTAACAGCTCTGAGTTCAGTGAGACTGTAACTCTAAGAAAAGGTTTGTGTGTCTGCACTGAAGCAATATATCTCCATAGTTGAGAACAATATATTAAAAAAGAGTTCTGCTGCTTTATAAGTTGTAATTCAAATTCGCTTGTACTCTCATCTCTAACAAGGAACCTTTTTTTTTTTTAAAAAATATAATCATCTATTTTTTTATCACTAGAGTAAAATGATGCTTTCTCCAGCATTTTGTTGCCTGCAATTATTAAAACTTAAAAATGCATGCTCAAACTAAATGTCATATTCCTCACTTTAAGTACAATTGCCCATTATTGCTAATTGACTTGCAAAAGAATCCCACACAAAATAAAAGGTCAGCCACTTACCAATATGGTTGAAAAACAGTTTTGGAGGAAGGTACTATTTTTACTTTGTTGTGGGTTTTTGGTTTTTTTTTTTTTTTTTTTTTGTTCTTTTGTTAGTTAAATTACTTTATAAATAGCTACTCCTCAATGACTACTCTCTAAGTTTTTAATCCCAATACAAATAATATGAATACTCACCTGTCCCAGGTCCTCAGCACCCTCACAGGGAAAATTTTCTTCCTAATATTTAATCTAAACCTATTTTATTCTCTTCTGGGATACAAAATTCCAACATTAAATATTATTTTTCCCTTTATGCATTGCATAATCTGAGACCTAGGCTTGAAGGGCTGGAAATTCCTACCTTTCAGCAGCCAGAATTCACCTGGAGAGTGAATGTTTCACCTGGGGAGGAGTGTAAGATGTGTACCTCCCTCTATAACCCATGCCAATATCCAAAATTGTGGCTGCAGAATGGAGTTATTAACTGATTAACAGAAGGGAGTCTGAAAATTATTGCAATCTGCAAAAATTGCCTTTTATTCCATGTAAACTTTCTCACAGAAGGCTGCTTTGATCCACTTTTTGATAAAATATCCCATGTCCTGGTTGTGACGCTGCATCATGGGCAGTTACACCCTGTTCAGATAATAATTCCATGATAAAGGTGTTGTGGGTATGACTTCATCCATCACATTTTGTGGCTGCTGAGGGTTTGTGGCAACACTAGGACTCAAAGTACTTTGAAAATAGATTAAGTGGCCCAGGTTCTGAAAAATGAAATTATTGAAATTAATCACACCTAGGTGAATTACCAAGGGAAAGGAGTTCTAATAACAGACATAAACCCAAGATACTCTGAACTAGAGAAACATTAAGTTTTAGCCCCAAATACACTAAAAATCACAGAATGTTTGGGAATTGAAAGTCCATCTGGAAGAAATATTCTGTCCAACCATCTTGCTGGAGACTTATAGCAGGCCAGGTCCTGACCAGGACCACATCCCAAGAGCTTTTAGGATAGATTTAAGGAAGGAGGATCCACACCTCTCTGGGAAACACATGCCACTGCTCAGAATATTGATGTTTTTTTGTCACACCACCTCTTACCACAGTGACATAAAATATAACTTTCTCTGTGAAAAACTGCATTTTAGCAAAATTCAATTGGAAGTTAATATGAGTAATAAAATAATCTAAACAAAATACTTCTGCCAATGTTTTCTTGTTCCTATAGGAGGTAAAAAAAAAATTACAAAGGTAATTTTTACCTCTGCTGAGTTGATAAAAGTTTCCTTGATAAACCTTTTCTTCAGGAAAGATCAGGTTCTATCTCATTTGCACTCTTTAGAAATGTACCTCTGATTAAGAAATCAATATGACCTTTCAACAAACTTTATGTTATGATTCAAAGTTCTGATTGATATTAATCAGAGGAATAGCAGAATCAAAATACAACAAGATGCTAAATCAGCATTCTAATACTATTAATTTTCCAAAAACTGAAAGAAAAACAGAGAAGTGGAATTTGTATGATTTCTTATTTAATTGTGGTTTGTGATTTCCAGTTTTACTCTTTGGGTCTATATATCTGTATGTGTATGTGTGTCATCACAATCATCAATCTGTATCATGGAATTGAAACTAAGAAGAAAAGAATGCTTAATTAAAAACAAACAAACAAACAAACAAACATGTTGGTAGCCATCAGTCTCCAAAAGCATATTGTCAGTCAATATTCAATATTTCAAATTTCAGTCTTTAAAATGTATCATAATGAGTAGAATTTCTCTAAGTTATTGTCAGAAGCCCCTCCAAATCCAGTTAGGTTGTTACAGTAAATTAAAGTGGAAGGGGAGGAGAAAACTATGTAGAGCAGGACAAATTCAAAGATGAAGAAACCAAAGCCTGCCAGGTTCATAATTTCACTGGCAGATTTTGCAGAAATATGTCATTTCAAGGTATTCTTCACAAATATAAGAAGACCAACACTAATGAATGATTTTTAATATTCTTGCCTTGAGTCACTTAAAAAAAACAAAACAACCCATACAGTTTGATTAAGTGATTCTCCTTGAATTCTGCCACAGAGAGCATGAGGACAAGATAACGCCAATAAAATTTAGTACCAGTCAGGCATCATTAATATGATGATCATAATTTGATCCATATTCTTGAAAAAGGGAAGGGGATAGAGATATGGAGACTTCATGCTAAAATGAGCTAATTAACATCATTAAATTATCACAGGATAAGGCATTTTTAAGGGACACTTTTTCCGTCCAGAATTTTTACAAGCACCAGTTCAAACTAAATTGTAAGGCCTTAATAATCAGAAATTGAAGAAGACACCAAGAGATTTTTCCAACCAGTAATCCCACTGAGCATAATATAAAAGAGAATAGTGCAAAAATTTTTTAGCAGTACTGAGTGGGAGAGTATGGTTTCTTAATATGTGTGTGTGTGTGCCAATCTGCCTGGAAAAAAAGGACAAAATTTAGAGCACTGTAATTAAATCACAGCTGGGCAAAAGGTATTAACTGAAAAGTGCAAGACAAGGGATGCAATAAAAGGCACAGGCAATATTCTTCAGTTGAAGAGAGATGAAGAAATCTGGTTTACTGTGAAGAGGAGCGTACTGAAAAGGGGTTTTCAGGAGAGGTTTCTGCTGTTTCTCCAGCTATAAGGGAGCAGTCCCTTAGAATAAAGCTTAAGTGCTGAGTTATCTAATTATTATGCTGTACTACACACAACTGTGGGCAAAAATGTCTTCATGATCTTTCCATGTCTCAGCCAGGAGAAAGAACTCTGGATCTGAGCCTGCTATCTATTAATATTCTCCAACCCCCTGAACTCCTATCGTTCAGGGTCTTTTCTGTCCACCACACTTTTGACTACTTTTCAGTACAGCTACTAATACATAATGATTTCACATAAAAGACTGTCGTCATATTCTACAACAAAAAAATGAAATTATGGGGAACTGTAAGAAAATTCTCTCTTAAGCTGAGGAAAGCTAACTTATTAGCCTTTTTATTTCCCATTTCTGGAAAAAATTATCAATGTAGAAATTAATTGTAAAACAAAATATATTTGAAGCTAATTTATTTTAGTATTTCAATCTGTCTGAGACAAGTAAATCACGTAATTTTTTAGGTCTTAAGTAAGTTCTTCTCGCTTGTTTAGTAAGTTCAGAATCCAACAATTTCCACAGCTTTGTCTCAATAGTGTGTGTTTATATTCTTTCAATTCCCCATCTATTTTTCAGAGTATTTCCCATGCATAAAGGAATGATTTTAAACTGCCACGGTGCTCATTCAGTCATCTCTTCTATATGGCTCAAACTCTTTCAATGAAACTTTGGGAAAGAGTATGGCTTTCCTCATTTTACACATAATTTACATTGTAGTGATTTCATTTAGCTGAAACACTCTTTAAACTCTTTAAAGCTCTGTACATATTTCCTAATAAAAGAAATGATCCAGGAATCTTATAGAAGCAGAAAAGCAAGTCTAGTAGGAATATTATTTTTTTAGCTGCATTAGTCTGGAACATAGAAATATTTAGCCTCCAGTATTTCAGTTTGAGGGGAATATAATGATACTTTTATACATACATGGCATAAAAGCATAGAAAGACATAATGGTCATACACAGAAGGACAAAACGCTCAATTTTACTGCAGAATAATCTAGTCTTTACTAGACCAAAATTGCTTTTTGCATCACCACAAGATAGTTAGGAATTTTCATGTGTACATAAAAGCTATTTTGTTCTTTAGTTCCATTACTGTCCTGAAAAAAGAGTAATAAAAAGATACCAAACCGAACAAAAAAGCAAAATACACACAGAGACACACACAAAAAAAAAAAAAAAAAAACAAAAAAATAAAAAAAAAAACCCACCCCAAACAAACAAACAAACAATAAAACAAACCCCCAAAACCCAAAAATACAAGAGAAATCTATATCAACCATTAACCCCAATAGGGACAATATTTGGGGAAGGGGGGAAACCACTAAAGACATAGAATTCTTTGAGACATTTTTAAAGAATTTAAAAGACAAGTTGGACAGTATTTCGTGCCAAAAAACAGACTGTGCAACAATAGTCTTTGAGAACTTTATTTAGTATAAAGATAATTGGAAGTTGAAGAAGACTTTACCAAAATTGTTTCCTTTCTATGAACGCAAAGAGAGAAGCTTCTTTGCCTTGAACTCTATTTTCCAGTTGCATTTTGCTTTGGGGCAAGGATCTAATGAATTGTTTTTACTTGCATAAAAACACGTAGTTTTCCTAAAAATACAATAATGAACAATAGCAAAACACTCAAGGTAGGATCAAAAAATGAACTATCAGATACATTTGATCCCATAGGCCTATTAATTTTATCTTCTCTTTTAGCATATTTCATAATTATCTACTACCTTGACGAAGACACTGGCTCCTCATGGTGCAGAAGACAGTATAAAAGCCTGACTGAATTATTTTTCTTTATATTCAGAATACTGCAACAGAATGTTTTGCTGCAAAGGTGTTCCAGGCTGTTTCACTTAGCCCTACTTACAGACAGAGATGTCTTAAGAATTTGTGGTGTTCTCTCTAAAATAAGTATCAGACTTAATTAGTTCACCTGTGATACATCCATCTGGAAAAATGAAAGGTTGTTTTGCACAACAAATAAAACCACAAAAACCCAAACCAATCCAAACTAAACTGGAAAAAAATAATGAATATTCAGTAAAGTTTGCACTCTGTATTCACTCTTTGAAGCTGTAATCCAAAGCCTGTTAAGGAAATAATAAATCTTATCAATCAGTAATTAGGGTATGCCATAAGGAAGAAAAAATAACAAAAATAACCCTATCAACTTTCTTATACTTCATATATGTTTTAAATACTTCAGAAAGTATTGTCGTTTTAAACATGCCTTTTTCCTAGTGTTTACATATATATATATATATATATATATATATATTTACATATATTTATGTTAAAGAGAGAAAAATAACCCAAAGGAATAGAAAGAGTCTTGCAAATGGAATAAATAAGAAAAAAAAAAAACATGCTTTGATGATGTTTGAATACTCTTATCTATACTGAAACTGGTACAGGACTACAATAATATCTTCCAGAATGATAAAGGATGAGATCCAAAGGATCCAAAAATAGATGAAATCCTCTCTTAACATAGTCACACATATGATTGACTGAAAATATTTTAAAATCTTTGCAGGAAACCCTTGAATCTCAGATAAGTTATGCAATGATAATATCCTCATGTTTCAGGGCAATGAATTAAACTCTAAATTAGTATGGTATCATAGTTGCACAGGTACGTATAATGATAAATGGTCTGTATTGCCCTTTGAATCACTTAATGACTTTGCACCTCATGATGAAAGCTTTTTAAATTTTATTGCCCTTTGAAGATCCTCCATTCTGGTTTAGACATTAGAGGACTACAAATCAATACTAATGGAGGCTTGTCACTAATTCATATTGCCTTAAGTACAGTATGCTAAACACTTTTTTTTATTTTTTTTTTTTTTTTCATTCAGAAGCTATTTATCTTGTCCAGAAAGATTGTTTTGTGACCATACTATATGAAACACCTTTACCAGGCCCGTGGAGGAGGGTTTTTCTTCTGAGACAGCAATTTTACTTCTTGGATAGAAATAACAACTTTTTAAAAATCTCAACTCTTCCTCTATTTGTCCTTAAATTGCTTTTCAGGGAGCATATCTGAAACCTGTTGTTTGTCATAGTTTCTACTCAAGACTGATCAGTAGAATTGTGTAGAAGTGCTTTATGATAGGAATATATTCCAAAACCATGATAAGGCACAGCAAATCAAAGAATCACAGAATAACAGAATGGTGATTTAAGGTCCGAAGGGACCCCAAATCCCACCCAGTGCCACCCCTGCCCTGGCAGGGACCCCTCCCAGTGTGCCAGGTGCTCCCAGCCCCAATGTCCAGCCTGGCCTGGGACACTGCCAGGGATGCAGGGGCAGCCCCAGCTGCTCTGGGCACCCTGTGCCAGGGCCTGCCCAGCCTGCAGGCAGGGAACAATTCCTGCCCAATCTGCCATCCAGCCCTGCCCTGTGCCACTGGCAGCCATTCCCTGGGTGCTGTCCCTTGTCAATTGTGTCTCTCCATCTTTCCTGCAGCTCCTTCAGGCCCTGCAAGGCCACCCTGAGGTCAAGGCAGAGGTTCTCCTGTGCAGGCTGAGCAATGGCAGCTGTGCCAGCCTTTGCTCCTATAATTCTGCTACATTTGCATTTTCATGTTTTTTCTCACGACATTCTGACAAAATAACCCGGTGCTGTCATGAACTACCTACAGATGTTGCTGCCTGTAAATTCACTGCAGCTAAATGAGGAAACAGATTGATTGAAGGACATTTCTAGAAGAAGAGGAGGGAAAAAATAATGTTTGACTGTGTCAGAATAAGATTTTCTTAGATCTATATATGGTTCTTTCTTTAGAGGTCCCATGAGACACTAGACAACCTGTATAAATTAACTTTGTTTTCTGAAAATTCTCTTTATCCCTGGTCAAAGTATTTTCTGGATTGAGAACACATTTGTACAACTCAATGTTTCTAAATAATTTGAGTGACATTAACTCCAAAAGTGTCCAATGAAAAAAAAAAAGAAAAAAATAAGAGAGAAAGAAGAGTGCAAGCCCTAAACCACTTACCAGGGAAAAAAAAAAAAAAACCAACAAAAAAACCCCCCAAAAAACAAAACAGGACAAAACAGAAAAAACATTATTTTTCTGTGCAGGTTGATAAACCCCAGGCAGCAGCTTGTTCCTTCCTCCTTGGTGACATGAGAATTAGAAGGGTAAATGTCCAAAAGCTTGTGGCTTGCACTAAAAACAATTTAATAGATTTTAATAGGTAACCCAAAAGCTGTGTCTACAAGCAATACAAGGAATCCATTCCATTCCCTGGGCAGGTGGGTGCTCAGCCTTCCCCAAGCCCCATCCTGCTTGGGGAGACAAATGCCACCTCTACAAGTATCCCTGATTCCTCATTCCTGCCGCCACTTTATATCCCTGAAATGAGGAGTGCGTGTGAATGTGCACCCACAAACACACAGGGTAGGGTGCAACTGATTACTGTGGTGAATCTCCTTTTGGAACTTGCATATCACCAGATTAAAATCTGATTTTCTCCAGGAAAGAAGAAAGGGGTAAAGTAGCAATTTCAACAAGAGCGTCTCCACTGTCCCCCTGGGTTTTCCTCACTTTCCATGTCTCATTTAGTTTCATTTTGGTTTCCAATGTAACTAATTTCATAAAAAGCCCTCTGGGACTGTTTACCTCAATATTTCACTCAGAATTACCTACTGGCCATGTAAAATATCCATTCCTTCTGTCAAATAACTGTGGAGCTTGCTTGCACAGAGACAGAAATTTGTTGTAGATTTCAATGAAACAATAATAGGTATATACAGAAAAAT
>CM031878.1:74031723-74081815 GCA_018697195.1 Certhia americana
AACCAATTGAATCATATATTTTCTCAATATTATTACCCTTTCTAAGGATGCAGCTATTTAATAAGTTTGATGAGTCAAGAAAAATCTTTTTGCTAGAGAAAAGAAATCTAGTGTTCATTCTCTACTTGTTGTTTTTCTGAACAAAGAAAATTCTTTAAAGAAATTCATTAAATGTACAGAGCAAGGTCAGAATGTGGGATTTCATTCTCACTGTTCTGCTTTATCTTTCATTTTAATAAAGAATTTTAATTACCTGCAAATAAAATAAAAAAAAAATAAGAAATCTGTTCTTCTGTTGAGAAAAATGAGAAATCCTGTAAATAAAGACACATGTCCTTCTCCATATCTTTCTGTGAGATGTCTAATAAGGGAAAAGCCATGATTAGGCAGTGGTAGTTTATATAATTGTCTTTTTCCTTGCAATCACTAATTAGACTTTAACTTACAATTGACTATTGTTCATAAAGCAGTGTGGTTTAGTATCTAGTTCTGGTCAGGACATTAGATTTGGTCAAATCATAGAACAAGCCAGGCACTGAAAAATCTCCTTGCACATGCAGTCATCTCTCTGAGCATTTGTTTTTAATCAGTGCTACATTTCTCTTCCTCAGAGTATGACTCCTTTTATTTGTGGACATTTATCAAAGTTAATTTCTGGCAGAACAAGTGCTGAGCAGGCAATACACATTTATGGTGCAGTGTTCTGAAAAGAGAACTTGGTCTTAAGGTAATAAGTCCATATACAGCATGTATTACATTTATCTGAGAATTATACACATATCTGCGAATAAATACACATATGTTACACTTTCACTGAATGTAATAACTGCTTCCTAACTCCTTTGAAGTGAATTGAATTCATATATTCTTCATTTATTTTGGACATCTGCGTTAGAAAGCCTAAAATATTTTTGAGACAACCTTGAAATGAAGCCAAAGGCCAACATAAAGCCCATATTATTTTGTGTGGGAATGAATTCTTCCTCTAACTTTGACATTACAGTTCTGACACCAACTTCCATTTTTCTTATTTCTTTTACAAGATACTATTCCATTGCTTCAGAAGCTTGCTGAGTTTCAATACATGGAGCAGGGATTGTCCATGCTATACATGTACTTAATGATATCAACACAAATTACAAGGTTTAAGTATTTTAGAATGTGATTCTAATCAGTTCAGTTATATCTAAAAAAACCACACTGGAACAACTGGCTGGTCATATCAAACCATTGTCTTGTGTTTGGTTTTGTAAGACTCCAAATTTCCACAGGAGGAACTGAATATTTTCCAACATGTTGGCATTGTGCTGGGAAAACATCTGTAATCTCAGTGGAAAATATACTCTAATTTGGTCAGCTATAACTTATGTCCGTTCTTGTACACTTTTACAAGCACACATTTTAATCTGTTGGGGTTTGATCATATTCAGTATTGATCTAATAACCTGTGTGTATAATTAAGGACCAAGTAGCTGTTCATCATGATGAAGACCATGTTATGTTATCTTCAAATTTCCTTAATCCTAATTATTTTTAAAATGCAATGTCTTTTTGAAACAAAATAAATCTCTTGTAGCAATAAACTGTTTCTTGGGCTTGATATCAAGCAAAAATACAAGTCAGTTGCCTTGGAGTAAAGTGGATATATCTATTTCAGGTAATACACTTAAGTTTTATCACTTGTTCCAGTGACCTCACTTCACCCAGTAAGTCACAGAGGCTGTAAGCAATGTGTCATAGGCTGAAATACAGAGAACTAGCAAGTAAAATATGAAAGCAGACCACAAATCAAAGCCTTGGGGGTTGCTGACTGTCTCCTAGTATATGTGCACATCATGGTGCCTCTACTTACATTCCTCAGAGAGCTACACTTTTTAACACTGTTCATAGCTCTGTTAGTGAAATAAATCAATCCAAAATTTTTCCAGTGCATTGGTGTATCTGTTGCTGTCAGGTATTGTCCTGTACTTTTCTCCCTCTTCAATGCACAATTATTTAAGTCCAAAACCCCAAAACTGGCCAAATATAAGTTGAACCATCAAAAATTCACTGTCACTGGGGAGGCTGGATAAACTTGAGAAGTGTTTCTGTTGCTCCTGAAGTTTATTAAGCCCCAAAGGCAAAAGTAAGAACACTAGGGTTCCTATCCACAACAGGTTTCAGATTTTTACATGGAAATATTTATAGTTCTAAAGTAGTCTCAAAGCATTCCTAGCATGTCATCTAATTCTAGCACAATATGCTGTTCCAGGGGGAAAATAAATGTGCCTCATAGCACTAGGTGCCACTTGGTAGGTCAGTATTTCCTATAATCATGTTCTTGTTCTAGAAGTACTAACTCTGCTTTGTTTTGTTTTGTTTTTTTTTTTTTGTGTTTGTGTGTGTGTTTGTGAGCCACAACTGCTTTTATAACTCCTGGAAGATTACACCTACAACATTATCAGTCATATTTTGGGTATATTTCCTGATTTCCTGTAAGTGTTTATGCTACCTACCAAAGTTATTTATTTCCCTCTTGCATTCATGATGATGACAATTACAACTTAGATTTCAGCCACCTCTGAAATGTGTTGTAATCAGTTACAGATGAGTGTCACCATCCTGAGCCTTCATTATCACTGAAGATTACATCTTCAGCAGGTGATTTGGTGTTCCTCATTACTTTTTTGTAACATCTTCTTTCATATCCTGTGTTTTTGAAACTGTCCAAGTCATTATGTGCAAACAAAAATCTTAGATTGAGGTACAAGCTGAACATATCAAAAGATTTGCAATCCTTTTATTGAACATATACAAGACTATTTGACCATGGAAATAATTGCATTGAACTAAATATTTACTGACAGGGACCAACACTTTCTAAAACTTTTTTATTTGCTGTATTTTATAGAGGAGCTGAAGCACCACAGATAATTTTCTTTAAGAACTTCATGAATTAACACTAATGAAGTCTTCATGTGAATTTCTTTACTACTCTTTGAGAAGAAAAGGTCTGCTGAAAAGTAATATAAGTTCACTTTTGAATGGTGTTTCTTTTTAATCAAGGAGGCTTCAACTGAACTTTCTTTTTGGTTTAGTGCTTCTTTATGCTATAGAATCAAATCCGTTCCCAATGCATGTGTGGGTTTTTGGGGATTTTTTTGGCAGTGTTTTTGGGTAGTTTTTCACTTGTTTGTTTGATTGTTTTGTAGTTTGGTTGGGAAGAGGTTGTGGGGTGGGTTTTTGTTTTGTTTTGTTTATTTGTTTTGGTTTTGGTTTTTTTGTATGTGTGTCTTATATACACCTGTAATCTGTAATGGAAGTGGAAAAAAAACTTTTTATTTATTTATTTCTATGAACATTGAATAAACTTACTTGGTGCTCTGCCTCAACACAGTTAAACCTTATTCTGAATCACATATTGTAGCAAATTGTATTTGATCTGTGACTTCTGGTTATCTCTAATCAGAGCCATTCCATCTATGAAAGTGGATGTTTCATAAAAACAAAAGTTCTGTACTTAGTTTTTGTATGTTCTCCAGTTCTTCATTAATAACAATCTATTTAAACCAGAACCTTACAGTAAAACTTTTGTAATCTGACAGAGCAAAACTAAGAGTTTGTAAACTCTACTTTCTGGAACATGTATTTTGTTCACGATGGTGTTTTAAACTGCATTAGTTTAAATGAAAGTGAAAATAATTAGGAAAAAAACCCAAACCAACACAAACCAGGAAAGACTGACAAAGCAAACTCTGACAGCATAATATCAATAATAACTCAATGTGCTTAATAAGAGACCAAGTTTTATAGGTAACCCCAAGTAATTCTATCAATGACTTATTTTTCCAGTTGCATACCAAACACATAGAGGATTATAGCAGCTCAGTTGGAAAGTTAAAATGCTCTCACTTTGAAATTTGGCAGGGCTGTGTCCCCCTCATGCTGCATGATCCTTTTCCCATTCCCATGCTGGGAATCCCATTTGTTGGTTTCTTGTACTTTTTAGAGTTTGGCTATTAAATACCCACAGAAGCCTTCAGCTCTGCTCATCTGTTGCTGCCAGCTGGGTTGGGGCCACGTCACTTTCCCAAATGTCCCCTGCCAGAGCAGGGTTTTCCTAATCCTCCACCCATAATTCCCAAGGCCTGCAAAGGGCCAAAGACTCAGTTTTTCCTGGATAATTAACTTCCATACTCTGTCAAGCCCTTGTCTGTAAACTGACAAGGATATTTCACTGTCATGCTTCATATTGAGGCATCCCAATTTTCAAATGTGCACAGATCTGTCCCTGCAAGAAACAAGCTGTATCTGGTCCAGAGTTCATCATTTCATATCCAAATTCTTCAGTTTCTGAAGCTTCCAGAAAGTCTGTGAGAAGCTTTGGAGCTCTGATCAATTAAGAAACATGTAGTTATTGAGTACTATTGATTTTTCATTTTGGAAGCATAAAAAATATAAACTCTGGGAAGAAGGAATATCTGCAGACTGTAAAGTATAGAGACATCTCTTTTATGATTAAGTTAGCTGGTATCTTGTCTTGGTTTGGAAAGACAGGGGTGTCTGCTAGGGAACCAAAAAAAGAATGGAAACTTCCCTTGGACTTGTTATTATCCTAAAATTAAAGTGAGGTCTCAGGCAACAGTGTGAGGGTAGGAATAACAGTTCTTTACTAGTTAGTCTAACAAGGTAAATTAACAATAATAACTGTAATATTGACAACAAACAGAACTAGAGAAGAAAAGGGAAAAAAAAACAACAACCCAGTTACAGTTTTCCTCTGGCACCCCCCACCCCCTCAGTACCGTTACAAGCTACCAGAGCCAGCAGCAGTCCTGGGAGGATGAGATGTATCCGAGGGTTGGCAGTGGTTGGAGCTGTTGGAAAGTGTCCCGGCTGGGCAGGGGCTGCAGAAAATACAGCGTGGGGAAACCTCGAACAAAACTGAAGAAGCCGTGGGTTCAGGGCAGGGAGAAGGAGCTCCTGGCAGGGCAGGGAGGGAAGGGTGGTTCCCAGAATCCTGGGGGACACATGAAGAGACAGTGGTCTTATGGGGTTCCAGGTGGGATGGTGAGAGCTCTCCGCCGCGCCAAGAGGAGCAGCTCCTGGCCGCTTTCCCGAGAGCAGAAAACTGCCCAGAGCGAAGTGAAGATGGTGCCTCCCTGTCTCTGCCTTAGCTGCTTCTTTTGTTTGGTCCTAAGCATCCATGATACCAAAAAGCACCCAGCCATCAACCTCTTAGCAGCTTCTGGGAAAAAATTCTATAAGAAAATAACCCAACCCCCAACATATCTACAGAAAAAAACCATACATTAAGGTTCAATTACACAATTTGAGGTTTATCATGTAGTTAGCTGAGGGACACCACTATCGATGCTCACAAAAATAATCTTTGAAGTATTTGCTGTAGCCCAAAAACTTATGCAGTTGATATGGTCAGTTCAGCTTTGTTCTTCAATTAGCTGAAGAAGATCATCCCAGAAAATGTCACCTTTTCTCAGAAATCTGTTTGGGGGTCTTTGTTTATTTATTTAGTTTAGGTTTAGTTTGAGCATTTTTGTTGGTTTGGGTTTCTCTTTCTTTGCTTGCTTGGGTTTGTTGCTTTTTGGGGTGGGGGTGGTGGTGTGTGCTATTGTTTTCTTTTGGTTGGCTTAAGGAAAGGTCAACGCACAGGAATTCCTGAACTCATAGAAAAAAATAAAGCCTGCCATGATTACTTCAGAAAAATGTTGCCTTTTCTATGCATAGATAGGGGTAACTTCCTAAAACAGGGCAGAAAAGAAGGTAGAGGTTGGGATGACACTCTCAGGGGTGCCACTGATCCCTTATTTCACTAAGTGTAGATCTCACCTGCCAAAAAGCCTTATTCCCTCATGCCAGCTCACTCCAAGCATTAGATCAGCCGAAGCTGGAGACGGGAAAAGCTGGAGCATTTCTACAATGGTCAAATTTCTGCCATTCCTGCTGGAGCTGGCAGGGGAGGCCGCCACCAGGCCCTGCCTCGCCTGGCCTTGGTGATCCCCATCATGTTTCCTCCTTCAATAACAGCTTTAAATACTTGGAAAGCTCATGGTTCCTGGCAGGTTTTAGTTGGTTTCTGGAAAGAAAAAAAGTAAACTTGTTCAGCTGGAAGCATTCACCACCCTGTCCAGTGAGGTGGGGATGTGTGCTCAGAGGCCCTGGCTTACACTCTGTCAATCAATCCACACTGGCCAGAGCAGAGGGTCAGGTCTGAAGACAAAAAAGTGGTCTTGACTAAAATCCTGAAGATGCAAGGTGGTCTTGATTGTCTGAGAAACCTGAAGATGCAAGGCGGTCCTGATTGTTTGAAAAATTTACCCTCAGCTACTCCACAGCATCTACCAAGTTCTGCATTGAATAACACTTAACCTGGGCCTCACCTGATAGTTATTACTATCCCTTTTTAGGGCAAAGAGACTGAAAGAGCTCATTAGGGAAAAGAGCATGCATCCAAAGGCTGGGAAGAGACAGATGCAATGTTTGCAGAAGTAAACAAGTGGTAAAAACTTGTAAATATCTCTAATTTAAAGTGGAAAGTCAGCACAGGAACAGATTTAGAAAAATGAGGTAAATACTCTGAGAAAGAAAATAAGCATCATTCTTTTAACCCTATAGTAGTGAATTCAAGAACCAAACAGTGATATTTAAGACCTTTTGCATGGGATTCCTATTTTTATATAAAGTAATGTCAATGTCACAAACAGCTATTCAGAAATTTAAAAATCTTTTTTCAGTTTAAGACTTTACCTAAAAATCTGAATCTGTCTCCTGAATTCTGGCTATAAAGATGAAGTGGAGTATTTTAAATGCACTTTTTTAGAACTGTATTATTCAGCTTGGGATAAAGAATGTTAAAAAAATCCTGCATGTTTGTTGAAATGGAGTTTAGAATACAAGAATATTTTTGGATCTGAATGCTTTAACTTTTAGTTTGTAAAGAGCTTGTTCACAATTTGGTTCATATTTTAATTTCAATGGAATTTGTCAATTTAAGGAGAAAAACATCTAACATTTATTTAATAGAATTTTTTATCCAGTACTGCATAATAATCACATAGTTATGTTTCTTTCTAAGTGTAAGGTAAAGTGGTGATTTCTGTCTATGCAACAAAAATTGAGATAAAATATTTTATTAGTAGACATTTCTATACACTAATATTTCACCCATAATTAAAAAGAGTCCTGAAATCAGGGAGACTAAAAATATCATTTATCATTTGCCTCCAACACTGTGGTAATGTCTGACACTCCATAAATATGAAATATTGTGGGTAGATCTGTGTGAGTCACAGAACTTTTCTTGTTGTTCGTAAAGTTTATGTGATAGAATATCTGATATGCCTGGCCCAGGGAGATCAGGTTTAAAAAAAAAAAAAAAAATTTGGAAAACCAAACCAAATTTTTATACAGGGTCTTCACACACATATGCAAAATGAGGGAATTTGACAGAGAGTGAAGATCGAGAGTTAAAAATAATCTAAATTGTGGTTGCTGTCTAAAATTTAATCCCTATAGTGGAAGCATAAGTACTGTGACCTCTGGGCTGTGCTGAATAATACAGGGGCTTTTTTTTGATGATGTAGCATTGCCTTCCCTTCACAGAGCACCCTCACCAGTACTGGGGCTTTGCTTGCCTTTCACATCTGTTACCTCCTGAAGCTCTGGAACAGAAAATATGCAGGTGAAGTTGTTTTCAAGCTGCATAAAATATTGTCTCTCCAATGTGCAGTAATTTGCTTTTATTCTTACGCTGTCTTAAGTTGCAGACTTTGCTAGGAGAAAAAAAAAGAAGGAAAAAAGCAGTCTAAAAATACTCAGAATTTTCAGTGAAACTGTAAAAAAAATTACATCAATGCAAGTAATTACTGAGCATGAAGTACGTTGCTTATCTTACTCTGTCAGAAATCAGGTGCCAAGAAAATTTTCCCATTCCATACATTTGGTGTTCAAAAAAAGTATTCTGATCATAAAAACACTATGAGTCTCCAGTGACACTAAAGCTTAATGTTGCAAAATATGGTTCTTTGAAATGCACTGAGGCCTCTGTCTGGTTTTATTTGTCCCTTCCTTCACTTCTTTTCCCCAGCAGGAGCTCATTTTCTTTAGCAAGATCAAGTTGGAATGCAAATGTTTATTAAATGCATATTCCAACCCTGGAGTCAGAGGGGAACTGCTGCATCTTGGTTACTGTAGGTGCCTTTGTATCAGAAACTGCTTTTGCCAAGGGCTGCCTGTAATGAAAGAGCCAATGACCTGTAAATTATAACTAAAATGCTCAAGTCAATCTTGCAGATGGATGCTTTTGATTATGGCTCCACAGAATCCAAAGTTCAATTTCTATTTAAAGCAAAGAGCTTTAAGGTTCTTTGTATGTATGTGGGGTTCTGTGGTTTGTTTTTTTTTTTTTTTGGTTTGGTTTTTTTAAGGTTTAATATTTAAGTGCATTGAATAAATATTTCTGATTTAAAATTTTATTGAGAAGTTATATACGAGGAATTATACATGTACACTGTCCATTTTCTGTGTCAAAAACAGTAACTATAAAAAAACCAAGAAGAAAAATTGAGCCTACACCTTAAGATATTTTTCGAACCAGTGAAACTAGAGAACCTATCTTGAAATATTTGGTGACCTCTGCACAATTTATGTACTGTTCATTTTAAATCTCACTAATTTTGCAGGAGGCTTGAAGGAGGATGAATGACTGACCTCATGAAAGGTTCCAAGAACCACTGACTTCTTGTTCTTCTCAACAACCTTTTGTACCATCCATCCTACATTCATTACACCTGTGTGACTCCTTCACCCTTCTGTGATTACTCCACACCCCTCAGCATTCCAGGTCTCTTTACCTTCAGCACTGCTCACCTGACTTACACAGCTGTAGCCCATTAGGGATGAGGCTTGGCTGCAGCCCCAATCCAAATCACCACAAATTCTGTGCCGATAATCTCCCCTTTTTTTTTTCTTTTTAAATAAATGCCATCAGTCTACAGGGCCCTTGCAGAAGAAATAGTAAACATGGTGCTAGTATATTTTTATGTAGATTCTACTAGCACTGGAATGCATCTGTGTACTGACCTTGATTCATTCTCCAAACTTATATCACATATCATCAAGGTTTTTATACTTATATATATGGAATTATCTATCCTACAACACCCCCTTTCTTTTTAAATTATAAAATTTCAACATTTCTGTAAAAATTACACGTTTAGGTAGACATAGTCACATATTTCACATAGGACTAATAGGTAGAGGGACACACAACACAAGTGTTATTAAGAAAGAAACACGTTGTATTGATTATTTACCTCTCAATATTTCTGCTTCTATGCTGCTAGTCCCAGAGCTAGGCTGCTGATTTTTTTCTGATTTGGCTTTAAGCACTTGATCTTGTTTTTGAGTCTGTTCTTGTTCTTCTCTTTCTAACATTAGCTGATCAACCTGTTCTTTTAGATATTTATTTTATCTTAGGGCTTCTTGCTGTTAAAGCTGTCTGTAATTTCCTTTGGAGGTGATCTCTGGATTTCTCTTCTGTTACAGCTCTTTGCTTTTTGAGATTTGGAATTATTTAGATTTGAAGGTTTTGCTAGTGGCTCTTCTACTGTTTTAATTTTGTTTCTGGATTTCACATTCTGCTGCTTTTCTCAGTTTAGTTTTCCTAAAGTAATCAGTCTCTGGTAGTTGAAAAGCAGTGACTTTCCCTTCCATTCCTTGAATTTGGAAGGAAATTTGTTTGGTGTGGATGAAATGGTGTGAGGATGAATGCATGGACTGCCTTCTTTGTTGAAACACGGGGAGAAGCAGGGATGCACCAACATTGAGAAACAAGACAGCTGCAGGGTTGCTTAACATTATTCAAAGCAGAGCGTCTCTTGAAAGGAAGAGAGCAGTCTTTAGCAAAAATAAATAAGCAGGTGGAATTTATTTCAAGATAAGAAGAATAACTAGCCAAGAAAAGCTGCAGGCTGAAGGTAAGTAGCAAGTCTCCTTGAAGAAGCAGGGGTAAAAGTTCACCTCATCAAAAGCTTAATGTCCCAGGTCAATCAGCAGAAGGGTTTAATTTCTATTCTAAGCCAGCAAATGAAAGAATAAGACTCTTCTGTTACCCAGGTCATGGAGTCATTATCTAATGAAACGCTAATTTTTTTTCTGAGTACATTAAATGTCAAACTGCAAGACCTTGAAGCTGTTCATAATAGTTCAGTGGCAGAGCTAAAGTGAGCATTGCAGAAACTTAAAGATTGTAGGAGAGAACTGAAACACAACCAGGTTATGTTAAGCAGTAGAGAAGCTGAGTTTAAAGACTTAATGAATGAAAAAGGAGAGATGAAGTGAAATCTTGACAAAATGGGCAAGGAAAAAGAGAATCTAAAAAAGAAGCTTCCAGCAGCATTGATAGGAAAATGTGATCTAATTCAAAAAGTTGAGAAATTAGAAAAGAGTAGACAGAAAGAAAAAGAGCAGAAAAAAGCAGAGGAGGTGTTGAAGGAAGCTGGCGAGTTAACAGACAATCTGAAACTAAGTGAAGGACAAAGTAATGATTTTGAATCTCATCTTGGAAATTTGAAACAACAATTTGTAGAAAAAGATGCCAAGATTGACCTGACCAAAACCTTATCTTCAAGAGCATCCTATTTAAAGGAACTTCAATACAATATTGCAGAACTGAATGGTGCCATAGCTGAAAAACAAAAATGTTTGTGAGCAGAACATAAAATTTTTAGGAGAGAAGGACTGTATGCTTGCTCATCTATAATCTGTGCTTGATAAAAGAGCAAGGGCCTATCAATAGGAATGTTCTCAGTTGCTTTCAACTCTTGAAGAGGTGAAGTCTGAACTTAAAAAAAAAAAGGAGAAATTGTTGAAAAATTCTAGTTTAGAAGAGCTTAGTTCAAGTGCTGGAGGCAGGAATAAGTGTCTGAATCCCAACAACGATGTTAATGCCATAAATCAATTACAAAAAGAAAAAGAAACCTTACAGAGGGAGTTTTTGGTCATGAAAGAAGATATGAAAAAATTCAAGCAAGGAAGTGAAGAGCACATAAAACTGACAGTAGATTTTGATGAACAAAAATCCACCTTGAGCAACTCAAGCAAGAACATAAAACAAGATATCAGACTAAAACTGTAGAACTCAAGGCAGGGCTTACTTAGACATGTGAATAATGAGAAAAAAAACCCCATATTAAAAAAGGTGAAGAGGATTACAAGATGAGCCAAGAGGAACTATAGACATCAAGAATTGAAGCTAAGCAAGAGGTTGCAAAAAAGAAGAATAGAAGCACTGAGGTATTCACATAAGGATTTAAAAGAGAAGCTTGGTCTGGAAAAAGGATTATTAAACAAAGCCATAGAGGAGGACCAGGAAGAAACCCACTATTACAAGACAGCATTTGAAGACATGAAGACTGAAAAAGAGGAACTTCTCAGCTCTTTGGAAAAGTCCAGTTTAAGAACTGAGATGAACATTTCAGTGAAGAAGACAAAAATCTTGTGGCAGAGCTGTGTATGCTGCATGAGAAGGCTGAGATGAGTAAACCTGTGGCTAACAGATTAAAGAAGAAAATGGGATTGAAAAAGAATTGGGAGAGGTTGGTTCAGAAAGTAATTTCAAAATGCATAGTGCCCACTCCTCACATTTAACACATTTTCTTTGTAATATGCACAGCAGGATGCCAAGTATGGGCTCTTCTTCTACCAATATTTAAACCCCCATTCCTAAGCTTTCAGCCACTCACCTGGGGGTGGTGTATCTATCTAGAAGTCATCTGGTGATGCCAGCTCTTGGTCCTCCTGCTTTACTCTAGAGACTTTTCTTTGCCTGGCTCCTTTCCTACAGGCACTCTTTGGCTTCATCCTACAGGTTCTTGCCTTCTGTCTGTGTTCTACAGGCACTCTCCTCCCAGCTCTGCTCTACCTCACTCCCTTCCACAGGCTCTCCCTCTCTGCCTGGCTTCATCTCATCAGTGTCTAATTCTATGTTGTTATATCACATCAGGGTCACCAGATGAAGGAGAACCTCATAAATGGTTCCAAGCACTGCTGACTTCTTGCTCTTCTCAACAACCTTTTGTACCATCCATCCTACATTCATTGCACCTGTGTGACTCCTTCACCCTTCTGTGATTGCTCCATACCCTTCAGCATTCCAGGTCTCTTTACCTTCAGCACTGCTCACCTGACTTACACAGCTGTAGCCCATTAGGGATGAAGCTTGGTTGCAGCCCCAGTCCCAATCACCACAAATTCTGTGCCGATAATTTCCTTTTTTTTTTCTTTTTAAATAAGTGCCATGTCTACCATCCTTCTACAGGGCCCTTGCAGAATAAATAGTAAACATTGTGCTAGTGTGCCTACAGAGACTCCTAATTTTTAGAAAGCAAATGCAGAGTCCTAAACACGTTGTGTTTTTGATCTGTTTCCCAAATTAATTGAGAAATTATAAGCATCAAACCTGAGAAGAGCACAACCAGCTACAGGCAAGTCTGCACCTCTATTTTCCTCCATCTTATGTAAAAACAATCAGGTACATGTGCAGTAGGATAGCCAGAAGGTTAAATGGGATTAATAAACATTCCATCAATAAAAGAGGAAAGAATAAAGGAAGGTGATAGGACCAGAGAAATTTGCAGAAGAAATTACTCTAGAAATTCCGAGTCAAAGTTCAAAAAACGACTGGAAATACGGTGTCATGGTCTAGTTGACAAGGGGTTGATAAGACAATCATTTGGCTTGATGATTTCAGAGGTCTTTTCCAACTTAAATGCTTCTGTGATTCTGTGAAACTTCTGTGAAACTACCTCTGAGATCAAACAGAATTAATGTTTTGGAGTTTTTCTGGATGTGGCTGAAAAGCACAGCAGAAGAAATCAGAGGCATGATAAAATAAAATTATTCTTTACATGTGTCTTTTTCAAACTTTTTTTAAAGTTATTTCAGCGGAAACGATTTGAATAATGTTGCATCCTAGTTGTGCAATAAAAAAAATTTGAAAAGCAAGTACAGGACAAACAGAAGGTGACAAATTGAGAATTTCTGGGAAGTAGCAAAAGATAATCAGACTTATAAATTTAAAGCAAGAAGATATTAACGCTTTGCCTAAACCTCATTATAATAGGCCCAATGGCATTTGTTTAAGCAAGTTTAAGTCTTAAGTTACATTAGTACATGAATTTAAGAATACATACTTGGTCTAACCAAAAGAAATTCTCAGTCATCCAGATCCTGATTGATAGTAAAGTTTTCTTTTGCATGAAAAGTGTCTTCTGTCAAGGCTAAAAAGAAATGTTTTCCTGCAATAATTATATATCCTTTAAACGCTACTTATTCTAATGAAGGAATTTGGGGAAAATTATGTTTCTGATATCAGTAGCTGGTTTTATTTGTTCTGATTTGTGCGTGCTTAAGCAACAGAAGCTACAATTCAGAGATCATGAGAGAAATTTGAAGGGTTCCTCAAATACAGACAAGTCTCTATAAAACTAGTCCTCTATGTTGGTACATTTGGGCCAAAATGCATCATGAAAAACAGTCTGACTGCACTTAAAAAGGTGACTAACTGAGCACTCTGTTACACTGCTGAGCAATCTCAGTTTATGAAGCAAGGCAAACAGCTCATCATGTGGAATTTACACACATCTAAAGGAAAATTCCCTTCCAAGAAAAAAAAAAGGAATTTTTATCCCATGAATTTCTGCCATACGTGTCCCTAATTTCTGTGATTTTTATAATTCTGTCTGTTACACTGCACTCACACAGATTCCCTACAGTCAAACAGAGAGAAACAAAAACAGTGAGTGGTCTGTCATACGCTCCACAAAGAGATGTGAATCCATAGCTATTCCCCAAAGATGATGAATCTGGAAAAAATTAGGATGTATTTTCTTTGCTACGTGTTCTGCTTCAAGAGACTCTCATCTCTTTGTGGTGGGAAGGTATTGTGACATCAGGCATATCTAGAAACTGTACAGCAGAGAATCCAACAGAGCTCCCTTTCCTCTTCATCCAAGCTGAATTTTGCCATGTTTTGTTCCTTCATTCTTTTTCTTATTGTTACCTAGCAAAAATTGCATTCTCTCATGTTTGTGTTTCAACTAACGTATTTCATCTTTTCTTTTTTCTTTTTTCTTTTTTTTTCTTTTTTCTTTCTTTTTTCTTTTTTTTTCTTTTCTGTCTTTATATTTTTTTTTTTGTTTAACTGCATGTGGTGAAATATTTATATGGTGAAATATATATATATTTATATGTATTTTAAATGTACTGTCAAATTAATGCAGTTTTCCTCTCTTTGCAATTTTGGAGCTACTAAATTAAATAACAGCCAAATTTTCCTGGGTACCAAATATGTGTAATCTGAGATTTAGGGGAAAAGCTTTTTACAGCCACTTAGTTCCTCTTCATTCCATTATTGAACACTTGCAGTTTAGAATGTTAGATTTCCAAAAAAAGCACCTGGAAATATAAAAATGTCTAAAAGTGGCTAGAAGGCTGCTTACTGTTATTTAAGTTGTTTCATTTTAGCACTTTGTTGACCACAGACAGTTAACATTCCAGTAATCCTACATGGGTAACAAACTGTGTCAGTTCTGGGATTCCATTGTGCAATTTCAACAGCAGTCAACAACTGGATGTGGTCAAACAGCAGCTAGGAAACAGAGATGGAGAAATTAAGAGATGGACTCTACTAGAATACACTTCAAATTAACCCAATTAACCTCAAAACAGGACACATCCAGTGGAGTTTTTTGTTGTTTTTTGGGGGGTTTTTTATAAATTTGTAGATAATTAAAAAAAATTAATTCAGTTCATGCAGATTCCCACTGTTAGGGATTGGGTTATTTTCTTATAGAATTTTTTCCCAGAAGCTGCTAAGAGGCTGATGGCTGGGTGCTTTTGGGTGCTCATGGGTGCTTAGGACCAAGCAAAAGAAGCAGCTAAGGCAGAGACAGAGAGGCACCCTCTTCACTTCGCTCTGGGCAGTTTTTCTGCTCTCAGGAGAACGGCCGGGGCTGCTCGTCTCGGCGCAGCAGAGAGCTCTCACCATCCCACCTGGAACCCCGTCAGACCACTGTCTCTTCGTGTGTACCCCGGGATTTTGGGGAACCTGTTCCCTCCCTGTCCTGCCAGGAGCTCCTTCTCCCTGCCCTGCACCCATGGCTTCTTCACTTTGTTCGAGGTCTCCCCACGCTGTGTTTTCTGCAACCCGTGTCTAGCCAGGACATTTTCTACAGCTCCAGCTACTACCATCGAGCCTCGGATACATCTCATCCTCCCAGGACTGCTGCTGGCTCTGGTAGCTTGTAACGGTACTGAGGGGGTGGGGGGTGCCAGAGGAAAACTGTAACTGGGTTGTTGGTTTTTTTTTCTTTACTTCTCTAGTTCTGTTTGTTGTCAATATTATAGTTATTATTGTTAATTTACCTTGTTAGACTAACTAGTAAAGAACTGTTATTCCTACCCTCACATCATTGTCTGAGACCCGCCCCTTCAATTTTAGGATTATAACAAAATCCAAGGGAAGTTTCCATTTTTTTTTTGTTCCCTAGCAGACACCCCTGTCTTTCCAAACCAAAACACCCACTCAACTAAAATTATCTTCTACCTCAACAATTACTTTTGACTAATGTCACTAGGGGAATTATTAAAATTCATTTCATGCTGTATCAGGCTTGAAATGCCACTTGATAAGACAGGAGTTTTTCCAATGCTAGATGATACAAGATTAACGTGATATTCCTTTCCTAGACACAGTTCTGTAGATCTAATCTTTGTGCAGGAATACCATCAATAGAAATACTATAAATATAAATATAAATATAAATATAAATGGAGGTTGCATTATCCAGAATGGAAAAAAAAACCCTCTCAGCTGGAAAAAGTTAATAAAATTAAGGATGGAATCTGGTACCAATGCTGTAGAAGAAAAAAAGCAAGGTCAGTTTTACCCAGTATTGTAAGGGAGTCAATGGATCACCATTGCTTAAGTTATGGCAGATCTCATGACATGAGATTTCTTTTTTTATTGAGTTAAAAGATGGAGCTTATACTGAACCAGCATTTATTTCAAATAACAGTTTATAATAGGTTTCAGTTAATTCTGCTGAAGATATCCAGTGAAGTACAGACACTCTGCACTTAAATCCATGTTTTTCAGATGGGGGAGTGGTTGGTTTGTTTCTTTGTTTTCTTCTTCTTTCCTTTCTTCATAAAGGAAATTTAAGGATATAGCAGAGATAAAGATTTTTTCTCTCCAACACTAAGACTCAAAGCCTTGTGACAATTTATTTTTTCATTGTATTTCTTCAAAAAGAGTACAGGTAATACCATAAAATTTTCTCCTGCTCATCTGTGACAAAGAACTTGCAAAACACTGTGGTTATTTATTTCTACCCTTCATACAAGTAAAAGGCTCTGGCTTCCTCACTTTCCCAATATATATTCTGAGGTTTAGGCAGAAACCACTTCCTTTCATGGATGAAGCACCCTTAATTTTATTTCTATAGATTTGCCTTTATATTTAGAGGAAAAACTTAAGAAGTCAATAAAACTAGGTCTTAAGAAAGCTATCTGTTCAAAAATTGTTTATTTGACAGCAATATAATATGGACCAATTACAGCTATAGTATGTAAGCCATTACTCATAATTAATAATGAACTTACAAAAATAATGGTACAGCTGTGGAAGAATCATTTGAGTTATTTATTGGAATAAAATCTTCAGCTAGTAGTGTAGGCCAAGGTTAAGCTGTAATAACTCTATCAATATGGTAGTAGAATAATAGAGTAATGCTCATAAAGATTTGATGTAAATTTGTATGTATAATTTGGGCAGTCTGTAAGAATGATATGCCTGACAATTTAATCAGATACAGTCCAGGCGGTCCTTAAAAGGGAACAGGTGAAGAATCTGTAGTAATTTATATGAAAGTTTAAAAATAATTAACAATGTGCCCACTCATTGCCAGGAAATCATCAAGCAATTCCTAGGACAAAAGATAAAGTCAACTCTGAAACAAAAATGACACAAAAGTTCATTCAAATTCTGTGGTTTATGATGTGCTGGGATGCAGCAACCTTCATGACACAATTTTTGGGGTGAAAAATTTGTTTGAACCATTAAAAGAAAAAAAAAAAAATAACACTGAAACAAAAAAGCAAGAATACCCCCACACTGGATTAAATTATTCCAGGATTTTTTCCTTCTCCTGTCTGCAGGAATTATCTTCTTGGCTAATGGACTGTTGTCTTTTAGGTGATAACTTATAATGTCCTGATAGTCACATAGAGAAATTATCCAAACAAAGATAACGTAAACAACATTTCAAGAGGTACCAAAAGACCTATGATTTACCCAAATCACTCAAATCACTTTTAATCTTTCATTTAAGAAGTTTAACAACTAAAACAAGCACTATTCCTTAGAAGGAAAAAGTACCCATTTTGTGAGTACTGGGGTTTTTTTTTTGTTTTGGTTTGGTTTGCTTTTGTGTTTTTTGATGTTTTGGCTTGGGTTGGTTTGAGTTTTTGGAAGTTTTTTATGTGGTTTTCTTGTTGTTTGGTTGGTTGGTTTTGTGGGATTTTTAGTTTGTGAAATAAGCACCAAAGTATTTTCAAACCGCAGGACACAAATATTCATAAAGATTATAAAAAACTGCTGCCATTAGAATCATTATTTAAATGTTTGAGTTAGTATGTGATTGAAGTAATGAAAGCCCTTGTCTGAACCAAAATAACACACAGTTATTTTCAAAATAAGGAAGATTGATTTTATATATAAATATATATATTTATATATTTATCTGCCGACCGTCAGTCTCTCAAATTGTAAAGCAAGTGAACATTTTGCTTCAGAACAACCTTCTTCAGTCAAAAAAGTTCAGGACGCCAACTTCTCAAAAAAACAGATTTTCACAAATTTTCTTAGCCGTCTTCATGTCATCAGTCCATTTACTGATTGTGGGGAATATTTGAACATCATACAGTAAATTATCTAGAGTTTTGACACAGGACAATATCACATTTGCCACAGTTTTTGTGAGACATTTATTCTCAGTGGTCTGGAAGCTTACTCCACCACTAGGCAGTGGTCCTGAAGGGTAATTTTAATTTAATTTTCCTCCTTGATCCCTTTCTTCTCCGGAGCATTTAATTGAAATAAAATGTGAGATCTGAGGTGAACAAAGAGCTAAAGTCTGTACAGCCTGGAGATTGTTTGTTTTTTCCCAAGCCCAGATGAAAAAAAAATGACCCCTCTTGCACACATTTGCTGATTCAAACCCAGCTATAAATTACTTTATTTCACCTACTCATTGTACACTGCTATTTTCCTGAGATAGTGGATCTGTGATTGCCATGACAAAGCAGGTTTTGTCCTGTACTACAGAATATTTTTACAGACCTCTCTTTTCTGGCTTCTCAGCAGATTTTGTCTTATTCCACCAAGTCTGAGGTGGTTCTAAGTACTTTCACCTTGTTTCCAGCTTGTTTTTTTATGCAAGAAGAGCTGAAAGGAGTTTAAAATTACTTTTTTAGAGACTATTTTCATCTTAATCACTCTGCTAAGATGCTTTTAAAAACTAAATTCTGGACTGATAGAGGTGGCCTTAATATAGCTTTCTAAATTTTTTTTTAACATATCCAGTTGTAAAGGTGCGTCAAAAACAAGAATGTGGTTGCCCCTTCTTTCAAGCAGGTGAAAATAACTTTGAAGAGCCCACGTGAAATTACAAAAGGGAGCTAGGCAGACAATTCAGAAACCAATCGATTCGATTTATGATATACATGACTCGTTATATCAGCAAAGGGGAAAGATGGGACGCTATTTTTAAACTGGACTTTTGACTTTTTACACAATTAATAAACAGTATAAGGAACTTTGTAGGGCCAATGCCAATCAAAGCAAGTGTTTGGTGCAAGAATTTTGGCAAATTTATTGAAGATTTGCAATGAAGTTTTTGTGATGATATAATTATGTGAAAAAGACAAATGAGATAGAAATGTTGAAATTTATACTTCCCCCAAGTCCTCAAATATTTTTTAAAAACTCTGTCTGATCAGCTATAATTTAAATAAAAATTTGTCTGGGGTACATCTCAACATTTAACCTCAAGTGATGAATTACCTCCAATGAGTTCTATTGAATGTCGAAGGGTTCAAAACAACAAGTATATTTTTAAGCATTTTTTAATAAAAATGTTTGAGATAAACATAAGAACATGATGCACTTCTAAGTTAAAAAAACACAAAAGCAGATGACAAGAAATTGAAGATACATGATATAGATTGGAAATAACTTTTGCATTTTTTGCATTTTAACAGCAAAATCTACCATTTTAACAGAACACCTAAACTGTGGAGCATTCTGGGTTGTTGAACATTTTTGAACACAGGTTGAATTTATCCTATTCTTTCTAAAGCTAATACTTTATTTCAATTCAGGTAAATACAAAAGCCTGTTTTTTGATACAAGAGTTAATTTTAATGTCTTTTAGTTGTAAGATCCATGAACCACAATAAACTGTTTCAGTTGAAGAATTTCTCAATTATTGGAAGTGTGTTCAGTATTTGTTGCACTGTTGAGTTTATTTCAATGTCAGGTTTCAGATCAATAACTTCTTAGGGATTTGGGACATACAGGGAAGAAATTCCATATGTTTAGGTGAACTTCATTTCTTACATCAGAGCCATGGTAAAACCCTTTACCAGAAAGGGTAAAAAAAAAAAAGAAAATAATTGATTTCTTGTTACAATTAGTGTGAGCTCCTGTACCACAATATTGAAAGTTCCCCCCACAGCATCTTGATGTTAAAAGAGCCTCCATCACAGCTTTCATTATTATGCTTTAGAGGAATAAATATTCAGTAAACTCACCCAGATTATTAACAAGAACTTCAGCAAAAGAATTTGTTAACACAACCGGGTAAATCAACCAAATTTCATGCAAAAACAGTGTGGCAAACCCCAGTGCCTTGTTATAAGCCATGAATTTTACTTAGCTCCCAAAATAATTTTCCATTTTGGAGGTTTATCTCAATGGTTTGGAAAAAAAAGGCGACTCTTTATTTTGTGCCAAGTGCCAAGCTACACTTCCAACAGAAAGATTTAAAAGTATGGTTTGGTTCTGGAATATTTTCACCAAAATAAAAATCAAAAATATTAACCCCAGTGCTCATAAATTATCATATTGCTGGGGAAAAAAAAAAATAAAACAAATCTGTAAAGCCAGATGAAACTACACTGTATTTGCTATTATTTCTGAACAAAAGAATTGTAAATCTGAGAATATTTTAATATTTAGGCTAGCATAACATGGTCAAAATGAGCTTCAGAATACAGATAAGTCCCCAGTCTCAGGTATATAATATTTCAAAGCACTCTCTGTGGTAGGGAATTATATTACTATGATGAAGGCACAATAAGAAATTATTTCTGATTCTAGGGGGTTTTTTTTCCCTCATTCCTTTATATTTTACGTATTGCCAAATACATAAAAAATACATTTCTTTACATTTTATGTATTCCAAAACTGGAATTAAGAGCTCTGAAGCCAAATCAGATTCCTGTGTTTCTGATCCAAGTTTCAACTTCTTTATTAAATAACAACAAATCATTTTCTCAGTAAAATAATTTTTAATTTCAAGGAAAGAAACAAAGATTGCCTTGTCTTTTAAGAAGAAAAGTAATAGACTGTAAAATCTTTAAAGAAATTATTTTCTGGGATAATAGATTTAATTTTACATAGCAAACTATTGTGGATACTGTGAAGAGAAAGGGAAATAACACTGTAATAAAACATTTCTGGAGTAGAATGCAACACTGTGTGAAGCAATTAATAGATTTAATTTAGTTAGCATAAAATTAAACTGCTAATATTGTAAGATGCCATTATGAGTAGTAAAAAGGCTGGGTTTTTTGGGTTTTTTTAAATTCATAGTAACATAGATTAGAATTTTCAGCCATTTTTCCACTAGATGTATAATCAGTTTATAGTACTTTGCACTGCTGTAATCACTGATATGATAATTGTCCCTAAAAGTGAGAGCAAAATAGAGAAGATTCTGAACAGTCAAGGCTTCTAAAAAAATTTTTTGAGCAATTACTGGATTTATTTTCAAAAGTTGGAGAGCACCAATCCCAGCCTGTGCCACCAGCAGATCACATGTGGTGCAGGATTTCCCACCATAATATCCTCAGTTATTTGATATAAAAAAAAAAAGAATTGCCAAGTGGACAGACAGACAGAAATATGTGGGGTTTAAAAGTTCAGCCCTTCAGAATAAAACTTGCAAAAAGCAAAGGTTTTGATGTGTAGTGTGAAATTATCAAGGGATTATCAAATATGTATAAGTCTGTGCATTACAGTTTTTCTTTTTAAAATAATGCTGTATTTTAATTTTCCTGGGAGTCTGGGGTTTTTTTTGTCGTGAAATGATTACTTTATCAGATATTTGATTTAGAGGGTGATTTCACTTTATGTTTCAAAAATTAAAATGTAAATAAATTAAAACTTTAAAAATGAAAGTTTCAAATGCAATTTTTTTTTTTTTTAAGAGGTGAAACTAAATGAATAAGACTGATTTTGGATCCTGTGTATTTACATAACAGCTTTAAAGATGCATTCAGCTATAATAACACTATATTTTAACAGGCTAATTTCACAAATTGGTTAGTTACTTTTCTTGCATTGAGAGGAATTCATTCCCATTCATTCATTAACAAGATTGAACATGTTATTCATTTATATTTTCAATTCTCTTTTTGCCACTGAAAACTAAATATTTTCTTACATCTAACTCCAGTTTTATTCATGATCCATGTATTGCCTAGTTTTGATGATGATGATGATGATGACAAGCAGAAAAAGAAGAAATTATGATGATGAAGATGATAATGAAAATATTTCACTTTAATATAACTTTTATAATGAACTGGAAGATTTCCTTCCAGTATTTTTTAGGATTTTATTCATATATTGAGTATTTAGTGCTTACTTCATGTATTTCATGCACATGGAAACTGAACCTGACGTTGCTGTGGATTCAGGCACCTGCTTCCTTGCATGGATCACATTTCTAAAATTTCAAATTTCATGTAAATAATAACCTATTTGATGTCATCCACTCCTTCACAGCTCACATCAAGAGCTTTGAGAATGATGAATTCTTGCTCAGGGTTAGGAAACATGAGAATTCTTTTCACATCTCTGCTCACAGCTTGGCAACTCTGGTCACAGTTCAGGTTTATCTCAGAACCAGCTCCACAAAACACAGAATATTAAATATAGAGGCAAGTTTACAGCCTGTCTGTCGTGATGTTTCATTCATGTAGTACAATGAAATGGAAGATATAATCACAGTAAGAGTGTAGACTTTAAATACCCTTATTAATCCTAAAGGTCTTGACCTACACAAGTTTAAAGAGCTGCAGTCCTCATGCAAAGTCCTCTACACTCCTGGAATGAGAAACAAGAAAAGAGGTCCTACAAAGATCCCAGCTGATATGAAAAAAAAAAAAAAAAAAAAAGAAAAAAAAAAAGTGGGAAGAATAACTTATATTAAATTTTGCCTGACTCTGATAAAGGTGAGCCTAATCCATTTTTTCTTAGAGGTAAGAAAGAAGCTTAATACGTTTCTCAGGTCAAGCAAGATCTCCTTTTATGTCTGCAACAAGCATGGGAAGGAGGAAAATTAAGGCACAATTTGCCACTAAATGCAGCCATTTGACTGCAGCGTCAGCCTCTGTATTTAATGAAGCCTAATCACTTTAATTGTTCTTCAAGTAGAATTTTGCAGCCCCATGGAAAGTACAGGCACATTTTACACCAAAACTGGCCTTTTACAGCACTTCTGAGAGAAGGTGTGACTATTCAGATCTTGAAGCAAAAGCTACAATTACTGTAAATAATAACAAATAGCAATAATAATGATTACTAAAATGCTCTATTATTCACTGTCCTTTAAACTACAATATATTTCTGTCACATCATTCTTTTAATATTAGGGCAACACACTTGAGCAAATAGGAGTCCTTTTCTGAAGCTATTGGTGTGAAGGCACCAAAACAGAGATTAAAATAGAACGGTGTTTTATTCCAAATACACTTTACCCTGTGATGAACCCAGCCTGCCATGCTCTTCCATTTTATTTTTTTTGTCACCTTCAAGTTATGTTTGCCCAGGGGATCTCACCAGCTGAGAGCACAACCATGGAGCATGCCTTGGTACTGATTTGAAATTCCTTCCTTAGGGACAGGACTTTTATGACCAAAGTCCTTAAAGACCACCTGAAAGAAAAAAAAAAAAAAAAATCTGCAACACAGAGTGTTTTTGAAGATCCATATGTTTTCATGCCATTGATGTGCTTGTGTGAACAAATAAAATCTGTCAGTGCACAAAAATGTCATTATTTCTGCCCTACCTTTATACTCATTGAGTCATAATCTGAAGTATTTAAAGCAATATGGACTGTAAGAACAACTTCATAAACAGAAAGAAAAAAAAGTCATCTTTTCTTGGAACAGAATGTATAATATGCTATTCTAAAAGTCTTTCCCAATAATGCTTAAAACAAAAGCAACTTGTGAAAGAGCTCATGAAAAACATTAGGAAAAATATATACCTTCAGTCTTTTTGTCCTTTCTGCAAAATCAGAGGGGCACATAATCATATATCTATATGTGTATGTAAAAATAAATATAAATCCACTGAAATCAAATCCTTGACTATTCCAGGCTAACTGGCAAAACTGATTGAAAAGTAGCCTGAAAGATACTTAAAATATCCTTATACAAAGGATGGTTAGTTAGCATTTAAATAAATTCATACAAATGGGATTTAACTGTAGTGTTCATCTTCCCTGTTGCTGTTATTCTTGTGGCTGTTTTTCAGAAATATTCAAGACTATATTACAGTTGAAATGACTTAAGGATATTAAATTCAGAATGCAGGTATTTGGAAACTATAATAACTTGCAAACATACACTAGCTATTGTGAAATAAATTTAGCAACGTGAATTTCAGAGAGGTGACAAGCAGAGATTATATTGTTATTATGTTGTCAAAGGAACAATATATACCACATTCTCCCGTATTTTTTTTATTTCTGCTTTTCATATGTGGGCTGGTTTCTTCATAATTATTAATCTGTTTGTCTGTTTATCAGCATCTCCCCTTCAATAATAACTTTTGATTCTTCCCAACTTCACAGATAATAGAGGTCTTACATGTTTTTATATTTTTTTATTATTTACAGAAATAGGAAGGAGATGAGAGGAGATGGGCTGCAAATACCTTGGACATAAAGTTGAGCTCATGCACCGCTGGAAATGGGAGGTAAGGAGAATGTATAATTGCACAGCCCAAGAGTAAAACTTCAACAGCTCTTTGCAACTGCTTAGACAAGAAAATCAATCAGCAACACTACTCTTTCCCTAGGAAAGCTACGTTCATTATAACCAGCTCTTAGACAACATTAATTCTCTTAGTGGGATTTACTGGCTCTGCCTATGCCAATAAATAAAACAGGTCAAGGCTTTTTTCTCTGTCCAGAATGGACAAGTTGTACAGGTTTCGTTCACAAAATCAAAATTTCTTTTCTCACAATATATACCTGAGCTTGTACCATTTAATGGGACTCTCCTGTGCCCAGGAATTTCTTGGGAGAGTGCTGTCTGCGACAGATCAAAACTGCCTCCATCTCAAGGAGTCAAAATACACCAGTGCATGGCTGTGTCCTTGTCCTTTTCTGTGTACAGGTGTGTAGATTATACCATTGGGTCATCCTAAATTTAGTTACCAAAACATAAATCTCACCTGCATAAGCTCTATCTTTGTGTCATTAATTATTTGATGTAAACTTACTACCTCTACCTCTGCAGGAAGTGTAAGTGAACCTAACCCTTCTGAGTTACACTTTTCAGCTTCTTTAAGTCAAAGTCAGTGGCATCTTCCATCTCTGTTGTTTTCTGAATGCAGGCAAAGCTCTTCTACTCTACTCTCTTTAGCTTTCTGGAAAGTTCTTGAAATTTGCGGCCATCTTATTTCTTCTGAAATTTCTTTCCCCCCACGAATTACAGAATTTTGCTCTTATTTTCTTGTTTCAAATGAGACCCACCTGACCATATTTTATTAAATGTAACCTCGCCTTTCTCCTCCTTTCCCCTTTTAGAGATTCCTAATCTCAAACCTACCACGAGGATGTGATCAGTGGCATCATTTTCCCTGCTGGGTGGGTAGGTTGGAATTTTAGTGTCATTAGCTCGATATGGGAAAATTGTTTGTTTGTTTGTTTGTTTGTTTGTTTGTTTGTTTCTTTCTTTCTTTCTTTCTTTCTTTCTTTCTTTCTTTCTTTCTTCCTTTCTTTCTTTCTTTCTTTCTTCGTTAAATTCCATAATTAAAAAAGAATTCAGAAGTTCAGAAGCTGAACTCAGCTGTTTTCACCAGGCTTTAGGTACCACATTGCTCTGCAGCACTTTCCACATCTGGTCTGAGTTGCCCAGGTTTAAGGGCTTGCAGGCCTTGCCAGAAAAGTCCCCAGAAAGGGTCTCTTAAGCTCACTTATAAAGTTGTTTCTCACTAAATAATTTGGCATCCAGCAGGTTCATACCGATGCACTGATGAATTCCCTGGATTGCAGCAATTACTGTTGTGCCAGTGGGAGACCTGACATTTCCAGAGGAGAACTCACATGCACTGTTCTCTGTCCAAGTGAGATCTTGAGCTTCCACGTTTGGAAGCACACTCTGAAATACCCTCCTGCTGAAAGCAGAGGGACTACTCTGCCATTAAAAGACCTACTTAAAAAAAGAAAAAAAAACACAAAGCCCTACAAAAGTTAAAAAAACGTGGTGTGATTAAATAAAAATGCAAAATAAAAACTTTTTAAAAAGCTGGAGACTTCAGCTAAACAAAATTTAATATATATTGTCAATTGCTTGCATATATATATGTACAGAATTTCTTCCACTGAAAGCAACAGGATGAGTAAAAAGCAAGTGTTTGTCTGTTTATTTGCTTGCATGCTTCAGAACCTGTGAAACAGGCTCCTCAATTCTTGACAGAATCCCTGACACATGCAGCCTGTTTCAAAGAGTAGATGTATTTAAAAATAGGCCATGATATACATGTAACTTATATATAGTCACAGCTGATATAATGGGATTATATATATGATTATTTGTGCAGTGGAATCTTTCTGCTGTGCCATGCACAGATGATAAAGTAAGAGGGATTCAGATTACTCAATTTTTCTTTTAAGCAGCACCTTTCCTAAGCCACAAATACATGGTTTAGTAGTAATTGATTTTCTCTGGTAGGGTGCATGGATTACATCCTAGCAATAGAAAAGTAGTGTTAAACTGTCAGTCATGCTAAATATCAGTTTTTATTGTCATAATTGTCACAGTGGTTTTGGGCTTCTTGCTAAGATTATTTTTATCAATAAATATGTAATTTTGCTTTGATCTATATTCATTAACCTTCTTTTCCTTCATCTTTATTCAACTTCCCATACACTAGCAGTCTGACTATCAGCTCAGTTTATTTTAATTTTTACCACACTTTATATTATGTTTTAATAGACTTTTTTTATACAGCAAATGCTTTTCCTGCTGTGTGTTAATTAATCATGTTTCATACTATTAGCTCCCCCGCAGCATTTCACACTTTGTGCTCAATAGATAAAGTATATCACAAACTGCATTATCAGTGCTCAGATAAACATGTCTATCTTTTACTAGCTATATTATTAACACTCTAGTCTCCATTTCTGCCCTTACAGCTGCCTTTATGAATATATTTGCTGTTTTCATAGTGATTCCAATTGTTGATTGGGTAGGAGTTTATTTCAATTATGTTCAGATTACCCCAGAAGTTTGTAGTTTTGTGGTCTTTATCCAATTACTTCAGATTTACCATTTGTAAACATACAGCTTCAGTGATCCCTAAAGATTGGCATTTAGTGTGAGACCTTTATTGTTTAATATCTGTGTCCTTTAATAATTTTCCTTTTACTTCACTTTTCAATGTTATCAGATTTTGTAGTTTAGCTTCACTGGCTTTTCTTTCAAAATGCCTGGGTATGCCAAAAAAGTATCAAATGCCCAAAGAAACATCTAATAATTAAGGCTGTCTTATTTTTTATTTTGTGTAGTAAATAAGTAGATCATATTTTTTTCCTTTTTTTTTTTTTAATTCTTGATAAAAATTCTAGTGACCTTGAAATACTCAGTGCAAAATAAACTGTCAGATTTGCATTTCTGCTGTTGCTGATCCTTATCTGCTCTTTTTCATCAGAAAATTAAGACAATTTCTTGTTCTCTGAAGCTAATATTTAACATTTGTTTATAATTTATCCACAGGTGGTTCTCTTTCACTTTCAAATCTGCAGTCTTACTTCTTGCACTCTCCAAGCTCTGATCCACCCAGTGATGGAAATGTTTTCAAGGCTTTTGGTAAAGCTGGTCTTGGAAATTCATGTATATGTCTTGGTTGTTCATGCAGTTCTAAAGCACGAGAAGTCTCATTTCTGCATTCAAAAGGGGAGGAAAGGCATCTATTTCTTTTTGGTTTGTTGTTTTCCTAAAAAGGCATCAGTTTGCACTTATTTGACTGGAATGTCAATATGTCATTTTTGATTGGGGTACAAGTTGTTTATTGGGGAGATTTTCCTCCCTCCTGTGATATGATAAAATGAAGCACAATCCAATGGCTGTCAAGGAAGAGCAGCTTTTGGAATGCAAAGGTCTCAAATTCAGGCCTCGAAACTGTACATGTTAATTGCTAAACTAGCTATACATATCTTCCCTCAGATATTCCACTTAGGAAAGAAAACCAACATCTTCACAGCACCAGCACTCCAAATGCAAATTTTCCACTGTGGTTTAAATGTCTGAAGGTCTTTTCTGCCTTTAGGAAAGAGCTGGAGTTGCTGCAGCCAGCACAGAGCAGGCTCCAGGACGAGCAGAGGGCTGGAGCAGCTCTGCTGGCAGCAAAGGCTGGCACAGCTGCCATTGCTCAGCCTGCACAGGAGAAGCTCTGCCCTGACCTCAGGGTGGCCTTGCAGGGCCTGAAGGAGCTGCAGGAAAGATGGAGAGACACAATTGACAAGGGACAGCACCCAGGGAATGGCTGCCAGTGGCACAGGGCAGGGCTGGATGGCAGATTGGGCAGGAATTGTTCCCTGCCTGCAGGCTGGGCAGGCCCTGGCACAGGGTGCCCAGAGCAGCTGGGGCTGCCCCTGCATCCCTGGCAGTGTCCCAGGCCAGGCTGGACCTTGGAGCTGGGAGCACCAGGCACACTGGGAGGGGTCCCGTCCAACCCAGGATTCTCTTCCTACCTTTCTGGGCTTAATCATTCCCTCACTTCTGAGTAAGCTTCTTTTTTTAGATGTTGGTGCTATTTTGTTATTCTAGTTATCAGCATGTGCTTGGTAAAACATAACATGATGGCAAAAGAATCAAACAAATAGAATTTCCTGCAAAATAGGAGTCTCACACCTCACTGGTGATGTTCATGGATCAAGATAGCTTTGTTTCCTATCTGCTGTCACCACCTGTTTGGTTGGTTGGTTGCTCTTGTTCTTGTAGAAACTACAACAGTTCTTGGCTCACCAGAGCCATTCCTGCTCACTCCCCTGCAGCCAGATTGAATTTCTTCAGCAGGACAGTTCTGCTTCAAATCTCCTAATACTGTTAAAGAAAAGAGTACATAAGGCTCTCTATTTTTTCTCTAGAAAATAAAGTTTTGCTGCAGGGAGAAAGAAGCTGGTAAGCATCATAGAAGGTACATTTTTTAAGGGTTTTTCTGGAGGGTTTTTTTCCCCCTTGGCACACCTTCATAAGTGCAACATTTCATTTCCTCTTAATTAGATTTGCATTAAAAAAAACAGGTTTAAAAAATAACTGCTGTGCATGTTTTGTATATAAGAATTATATATATATATTTATATATATATGTATAAAAATATATATATGTATGACATATATGTTGAGATATAGATACAGATATAGATACATATTATTATATAGATATAGATATATATTTTTATATATCTCTATATCTCAACACTTCCTGAGGTTGTTCCTTGTCAGTTGAAAATGTTTGCTGAAGAGTGTAACATAGTGAAATGAAGTAAAATAAAGTAACTTGTTAAATCAAATGTATAGTTATTTCAGTTACTAACTGGCAGGTGGATTGAACTGAGATTATGTTCATGCAGTCTCACTTGTTTGTTATTTTGACTAACTGAAGGAAGTAGTTAAAAAACAGGTTTATATTTATATCAGTGGCAATCAGTATTCATAGTCAATATAATTTTGTGACTAGAAAGTCACAAAAGTAGACTTTACTCTGTTAGTCAAAGGGATGTTTTGCTAGTTTGCTGTGAGTACTACCTTGATATTTTACAAAAAGATGGAAAACAGGAAAATTAAAGAATTCATGAGAACCTCTCCAAAAAATGAATGCAAGATTTGAGAACTCAAACAATAGAATCTGTATAAATTATACTGTATATTAACAAAGCCCTATTCAATCAGTTCAGTTACATCATTCCATCATTATTAATGGTCCATTACCTTCACTGTGTTTTCAAACCACTGTTTTCAGGCAGCCCAACTTCACTGTTGGAAAATCTTTTTTCAAGTCATCTTCATCACCCAGTTCAACACCTTCCAATCTGACACATTAACACATCAGAACCTTCATTGTGTTATTATCCAACTATCAGGGAAAAAAAAAATTAATTCACACATCCATAGGATGAATTTAGTCTAATGTTGTGAATACCCTGCTAGGAAAACTTCTCAAGACACTCAGCTCCCTTCTGCTAAAATCTTTCACATGCTCAATAGTTGTTGATATCAGAGACTAAACTAATCACAAGTTCCCTCATTGAAACCTCTCCTCAAAATTATCTAAATATCTTATATTTTTGTTTGTGGATTTTTTAATATAAACAGTAAGGAGTGTAGTCTAACCTGAGCAGTATGACCATGCAAAGCAAGAAAAGAGAATTTCTCAGATGTGATGGCAAGATATCTTGGTATATACTTGGTTGAGTATCTTGGAACAATCTCTGAAAATACCTCAGGATCTAGTCCTACATTAAAAAAAAAAAAAGGGGGGGGGGGGAAGGACTTTTGATTGTTTACTATTAAGAACTATTAGGCAAGAAGCTGGCAAAGTTGATAATTTTTTATGACAGTTGAAGATAATTCAGTGGAATTTATCTTGTTGTGTGGAATCTTTCTGATGGGGAAGGGGCAGGTGTCTGCTGACTGCTCTAGAGTGCCACTCTCATTGAATCCATGTAGAGGAAATTCTGTGAATTTCCTCTACATTCTCCCTATATTTTCACCTTTCATCATACATATTAAGGAATTTGTTATTTAACTTTCCCTCCTTGGCTACTTCTTTCTTTCATCCCTTTCCCACACTTTATTTTCCATGCAATCCATCATCTTCTCCCATCAGTTCCCTAGCTAGGAAAATCTTAATTTAAGCCCTTTTACAGCCAGATGCTTTGTGTATCAAGAACAGCAACCAAACAGAACTTGCCTCAGCCCTGGTGCTAAAATACCAGAAATTTCCTGTACAGAAAAGTAGGGCAGAAAGCAGAAGGAACATTTTTCTGCTTTGCTGTTTGTTTGTGATTTTTTTTAAACTCTTATTGCTATTTATATTGCTTGTGACTAATGCCGCCAATACTCTGCAAAATTGTCGTTGTCTCTGACAAATAGAAGAATAAATTGGTTCCCTCCTGATTGATATAAAAATTTTAAAAGTGGAAAGTTTTCTATCCCTGGTAAAATATTTTATTGTAGATTTCTTCATTGTTTTTTTCATCTTTTTTGTAGTTTTACCATACTGCACCAATATAATCAATTTGCTGCTTTGTATTTGTATATAGACCATGGAAGAGGTGTCATTCCAGGCACATAGGATGAAATTTATTTTTTATAAAAACCAAATAAAATCAGTGTCTCCCAGTTTGAATTTGTACCTTCTCATGTGACCTTTACTGAATATGTTCAAAGTCTCAATTTTTAAGCTCCCACAGCTGCTGTTTGTGAAGAACCAAAGCCACAAAATGTTCTGGCTGTTTCCTACACCTGGGGTATTTCGGAGAACCCCAAATTTCCAGGATGTTTCCTCGTCCAAAGCTTCTGGTGGAACAAATGCTCAGATGCTGCCTGAAGAAACAGATCCCAAATCACCCCAGAGATCCTTCCTTCCATCTCCTTCACTGGTGGCGGAGAATATGGCAACCATTGACAAGTACCAGACCTTGCTCTGGAAGTTTCAAGTTTAACACAGTAAAATTGAAATAAAAGTTTAAAAAAAAAAAAATTAAAATTAAAAAAAAAAAAAAATTAAAAAAAAATATTAAAAAATAATTTAAAAAAGAAAGAAAAAGAAAAAGATATATCAATGCCTAGTGGTGCCTCACACACACACACACACGCATACAACATTGTAAAATGTATGACTTGGATATATTTGCACTTTGGACAAAACTTTGGACACTTTTGGTAATATTTATTTTCAGTAATATTTACTTACTTGTTTCTTCCAGTCCTATCTCTCTCAACTGTATCAAAAATCACACAATCTGAAGAACTAAATCAGGAGAGGTAATATGTCAGTTTTCATAGAAATAATATAATTTTTTTTTTTAATGGTTGACCTTTTACTATTGAAAGCACAAGGCTTTCAAATAGTTTTAATTTGTCTTTCTGCTCACACAGTTTTCATGGATAAAATTAAAGATGGACAAAATAATTATATAACCCATGTGCCAGAGTAACAAAATCTTTTTAAAAGAAACATGAAAATTGGATGGTTGAGAGCAGGGGAGGAGTACAGGGAAAGAAATAGGGAAAGGCAGTGGATTTTGTGTGGAATATCAGATTTCTGCATTTCTAGTAGCTCAGTAGCCTTGCCAGAGCTTTGAGACCTACTCAGTTTCTGGATTCCCAGGACAACACTGCATTTCCTGTTTTCAAAAACATCCTCGACACTCATTGTCCCATCCTTTTTGATCTGATTTTCACGAGAATAAAACATAAGCCTCTGGGCTGAGAAAAGCAGAAACTCAGGATAAAACATACATATCCTGATTTTGATTTTTCAAACTAAAGTAATACATGTCTGTGGTAACAGGAATGGAGACGAAAAACTCATCTGGGAGGGGCCTCAAAAATTTATAATTAGTTTGAATTTGTAAAGATCACCTCCAATCTCCCACCAGATTTCCTCAAAGACTTAAAACTCAGCTCTCCATCGGGTGGAACCTTCATCCCTACGACCTCTTTCCCAAATGTGTTCTCTTGAACTCCAGCTGCCTGGTTTGGACTCCAGGCAAGATGTGACAGCACATGGAATTTATTTAATAAGTTGAGCCTTCTGAGTGAAGTGACTTTTTGAGGAAGCACCTGAAAATCTGGTTCCCATGTGAAATAAAATTTCAGTACTTGGAATTCCTCCACCAGCAAGATTTCTAATAAGCCACGATGGAACTTTGCCGCAGGAATTAATTCATTCTTTTTCCGTTGTATAATTGCTGCTCCCCCAGTCTTCTAGAAAGTACATCTCTTTTTAAAAATTATCTCCAAAACTGCCTTTGCAGTTAAGTACAAAGAGCCATTATAAAAAATGTGTCAGAAAACAACGAAGCTGTGTGATTGATATTCAGAGGTTTCTTCTGTTGAGTGACAAATGCACAGCCCATGAGGTGCCTGGTGTTTTTTCACTCTGGGTATTTGTGGTATAGCCAACACCTCTCTGACGCAGAGCTTTTAAAAGTACCAAGAGGTGGAATAAAATTCAATTATGCATCCTCAGTCATAATGAAAACTAGAAACACTTAATTCTGTGAGAGAAACGACAAAAAGTACCATGTTGGGCTTCCTTTAGGTGTAGGGTTAAACAGGAGCAGCTGAAATGTCCAGCATGTACTTTAAGCTTTTTTTTTTTTTTTTTTTTTTTTTTCTGGGGATTTAGACTTGAACAAGCTGGTAGCTCAGAGCTTTGGGGAGAAAAGTAGTTTATTTCAGTGTATGATAAAAAATCTGTGAGAACTTTACCCCAGGTGGAGAGTATTCACCTCAACAAGAGGCAGCAGGAAGAATTGTGTTGATATTTGTTTCTTTTTTCCACTGGGGATTTTTGTTGGAGGAAGAAGTGCCTAAAAAATTTATCATTTTTTATTAAGGAACAGCCACGTGGGGGACGAGTCTGCAAGCAGAACAGAAGTTTCTGGAGGCATTCTAAATCTTGAATCTTTTCCTCTCTTATATAAGAAACTTGTTATTTAATATCCCTGAGCAACAAGGCTACAGATTTTGCTTCTTCTTATACAAAGAAATGTTTAGTTCAGTTTTATAAAATTAAAAAAAAAAAAAAAAAAATCCCATAAAAGGCATAAAGTGTATGCAGTAATACATCTGGAACTTGAGTTGGCTTCTTTTCATCTTACGTTTCATCAACAACCATTTTAATTAGCCATTTTAAGGACAGATAATTTATTAAGTGGAAGAGGTAACTGTACATTGCCAGGAGAAAAGAAGCAAGCACAGAAAACTACAGGCATGGACAGATGGGCTTCTTATGGAAATAACAATGCTTTAGAGCTGTTTGGGTTTTTTGTGGTTTGGTTTTTGTTTTGTTTTTTTTTTTTTTAATCTCTGTGGAAGAGCTTTTAAAAAGCAAAAAGAAGATGAAGCAGTGTTTCTGCACCAAAATATTTCAATTGCTGCACACTGCATGCTGAAGTGAACATGAAGATTGACTCAAACACCAAGTGAAACTGATTTTGGGGCCAACTGAGACCTCATGCAACAGTAAAAAAAGTCAGATTAAGGGCTGCAAACCAGTACAAGTTAGCAAATACAATTTGGGGTAAATGTAAAACTGCAATATATCTGGATTTTCTCCTTTAAATCTCTTGGAATTTGGATTGATGCTTTGGGAGTGTGTGTGCATATTTGTGTGTACAAAGGAAGATGTACTTGAAGTAAGAAATTACCAGAAAACAGCTCAAGTGAATTGCTGTTATGTTATGGAAGGCTGAAGTGTTAGAAAGAGGGCCTTTAGGTCTCTTACAACCCAAACAATTCCAAGGTTTCATGACAGAGAAGATTAAAAAAAAAAAAAAAAGTTTTTGCACACTCTCCTCAGTTTCATTTTCTATGGGACATTTTACTCCATGTCTATTTCTCAATATAGAGCTACATTTCTGGTATAAAAAGCCCTGGCAGTGTGTCTCTAAAGGAATATCTGAGAGGTTAATGTCTGCCTTCATTTGAGCAGAGTAAATGAACACTCAGAGATTTAAAGGCCCAGAAAACCAAACCAAACCAAACCAGAAATAAGGGGGAAAAAAAAAAAAAAAAAAAAAAGCAAACCTACAAAAAACAAACAAAAAAAAGAAACAACAAAAAAAACAAGTGATGCTTGTTCCTGATTCTCTTTCTCCAGCTTCTAGGGAGGGCTTTTAAAGTAAAAATTTTTGAAAAACATTGCAATATTTCCACAGAAGTAATATGGGCATGATAGTTGCACCGGAAACAAAATAGTCAACTAAACTATCTAAACTGTTTCACAGTTTTGCAAAGGATGTAGGTTGAAATTTTTAGGTTCTTAAATTTCCTTATTTCTGTAATTCAATTTAGCATAATCTGGGGTGAGGCAATCTCTGCAGATTCCTATCACTTTCTGGCTTTTTAGTAGGCTGGGATTTATTGAGATGAAAGTGACTGGGAGAGATGTATCACCAGATGTACTTTCTGCCAAATTTGAAGTGATAAATATATATATATGTGTGTGTGTATATGTGTATATGTGTGTGTGTGTGTGTGTGTGTGTAGACATACATGTATAGATATATATGTATAGCTATATAGCTATATAGCTATATATCTGTATAGCTATATAGATACAAATATGGATATATATCTATCTTCTCTAACCTTCAGAATATTATTACTGCTCAGTGTTGTATAATATGATTACCTGTATTTTTCAAAATGTTATGAGGGAAAAAGTGGGGGTTTTGCCACCACTTAAAAAATGATCTTTGTTAGAGAAACTTCTCCACAAGCTGTTAAGAAATAAGGTTAAGATTACTTTAGTAAAAAAAAATATATAATTACTCTATCAAGTTGCTATAAAAATGAAGATAAATGAGATAGTTTCCTGTTCATAGATTCATAAATAATTAAAGAAATTAGAGGGGAAAAAAGTGGGTTTTGTGTGCAATCTCAGCAAAATTCTGGGGATAACCACTTATATTTTCATATTTAATTAAATAGAAACAATATGTCATCTTTTGCCCTCATTTTCATCCCACTATTCAAGGAAGCAGTCGATCAATATATGGTTCTGCACCAACTGAGAAAAACAAAAGCATTTAATCTGTAAATTTACACCTGTAAAAACACACCAGAGAACATTCACAGTGGAAACATGCAATTTGTTTTGCAAAGTTGTATCTCTTTGCAGAAAGATGGATGTGTCACATGGTTTTAAGCAGACACACGTATGAAGACATACTATAATATGTGCTATAACAACGTGCTATAATTGTTCACATATGTAAATTAAACACATAAGTGCATTAACCACCATTTTCAAGAACGCCTTGCAGTCATATAATCTACAGGTTTAATAAGAAAATGAAATCTTAACTCAAAAGGACTATAATTTCCCTCTGGCAGAACGCCAGGACCAAGAGTAGGAATCCAGGGTATGCAATTGTCAGATCACAGCTCAATCCATCAAGCTCTGTTGTCTCAAAACACCACTCAGAACCAATTCATTAAGGCCAATATTATTTTGTGCACTTCAGAGGTGAAGTTTTGGCGGTTTCACAATGATATAAGCAAAAGCACTTCTAGATTAAAATGTTTATGCTCTGTTAATTTGCATATAGGTCAATCTATTGAATAATGCATATTCTCTTCTACTTATTATCAGGAGTCTACCTAGAGTCTCTCCCTGGACAAATTAAACAAATCTTGAAAGCCCACGGAAAGACACGGAAGACATCTGCTTTAAAACTTCTTTTCCCCAAGAATTATTTTGCTGACAAGTAAAAATGAATGTGTTAGATGCCTAAAAGTGTCTCCTGTCAAAAATAAACTGTTTTGCATTCCAGTATAGATTTTTCTGAAATCTGTTATGTGATTCTGATTTATGTATTTTTGTAGCAGGGATGAGAAATAATTTCACACACTTACTCACACGTTATTTATTGACCATTTCAAATAAACACCTTCAGAATAAAGTTTTGTAAAAGTATTTTGGAAGTGAGCAATCTATGTATAAATATAAAAGGAAAGCATACAGGTGTAAGTAAACACATATATAAAACTGCAAAACCTCTCCTGAATTATGTATTGAATTGAAGTGACTTCAGTTAAGCCTAACACTGAAGGTCTCCACTGGCATAAAAATTAATGTAAGGCTGAAGTCTAAAATAAATAACATCTTGGCTGTGTTAGTCACGCTGTCTCCCTGCAGATGTCAGAAGTTTGACCTGAGGAGTGTGGTCTGTAATTTTAAAAAAATAAATAAATATTCTGTGAGAAGAACCTCTGTAATTAATATGAGCTTACATATTTTCCATGAATCCAAATTTTCTGGGTGTTCACACAATGGTGATCATTTACTGAGACACAACAGAGGACTCACCATCCCATTTGGCTACAGGTCAGAAAATCATTTCCAGTTTCCCCACACTTCCTCGGGCTCCCTTACAAATTGCTACATGGTTTGCTGTGGCAGTTAGAAATTCTGAGAAATATTTCTTTGTATGTTTAAGGGATGAAGAATCTCTGACAAACACTGTTTTTAACCTTTGTTCATGGAAAAATGGGCTTTTTAGGCTCTGGGAAGAAGCAGAATTTTCAAGATTGTGTATTAAAGAGTAGCAGCATAGTGTGTAGTTTATCACAGGGTGAGAAATTTAGGTTTATGAGGTTTCTAGAGTGGCAGGCAGGCGAAGGCAAAATGGAGAAGACCTCGTGGTTTCTGGGCTTTTTCCTTCTTCTTCGTCTGCCTCATCTTCTGCTGAGAAGGTGGCACTTTCTGGTTGGCTTGGAGTAGAGACTAACTTTCTAACAACGGTGATATGTATTGAATATTTTGTATAAATATTGCTTACATGGGTTTAATACAAAAATACTCACCACCCTGTGGGATTGTGCCTTGGACTGACCTGCAGCGCAGAGCTCTGCTGGTCAGGAAAAAGAATGTTTGAGATAAGAAAGAAAAAACAATCATGAAAAACCAGAAGAGGCAGCTCGCAACCAGTTCTTCAATCTCTGGCTAGGGAGGAAAAAAGACTTTTATATTCTTGGGTTTCTCAGTGCAGCGGTGAAAAATGACAACCAAGAGAAAACAAATATTTTTATAAAACCTAAGAGTTTGCTTTAATCCCTAAGGTTGATTGAGGGCAAGGAATAAAACCAAAAACATTTAAAGGGAAATCTCTTTTACTTTTTCCCCTCATTGTCATTAAAGACCATGTGTTAACCAAGGACAAATTTCTAATGAAAAGCTAAGCAGGATATCCTTTTAAATTTTTCAGTGGTACCAGTGTCAGGCTGAGGAGCAGTGGCCAGGAAATAAAGCACAGCCAGTGCCAGCCCAGCAGGAGGAAGAACTTCTCTGCATGGAGGGGCAGAGCCCTGGAGCAGCTGCCCAGGGAGGGCCTGGAGTGTCCCTGTGTGGAGACATGTCAGCCCCAGCTGGACACCTTCCTGTGCTACTGCTCCTACCTGGTCCTTTTATTCTCTAATTTATTAAAGGGGTTTCTTGGTGGTTTTTTTGAGGAATTGCTGGAGTGCATGTGTCGTGTTTGTGTTTCCATTCAAATGATCTATTTCTTGATACTACGTACAATATCACATGACGCCTCTCAAACCTGATAATTTTGTAATATCAAGCTTTGGATACTACGGAGAGCACCTTTACCCTGACAATGAAGGTGATGAGTACTTGATGCAGCTGCCCAGAGCATCTCTGGCTGCCCCTGGATCCCTGGAAGTGTTCCAGATCAGGCTGGACAGGGCTAGGAGCACCTGGCACAGTGGGAGGGGTCCCTGCCCATGGCAGGGGGTGAAACAAGATGAGCTTTAAGGTCCCTTTCAACCCAAACCATTTTGTGATTACTTGGTTCTATGATTTTATGTTATCGAAAAACCTTTATGCCTGTGATTTCCCTAAAAGCACAGGTTTTAGAAATATTAAACATTAGGATGCTGGCAGCATACAGTCAAGATGAAAAATCCTTTCTGTCCTGGAGAAAGGTAGAGAAAAGAAAGGTGGAAATGCCAATATGCTACATACAAAAAAAACCCTGCAGACTCTCATGATAAAATACCAAACAAGGAGAATACAAGAGAAAATATGGACACTTAACCCCAGTGTTGAATAGAATTAATCATTAAACTCTCCAGAGCTGGAAGGGACTCACAAGGATCACCCAGTCCAACCTCTGTCCCATGTGGCAAAGTCGTCATTGAAGTATCCAAGGCAGAAGAATAAAATAATTCCCAGAAATGTGCAATTAGCCCACCAATATTATACACACCAATGTTTAAAAAGAATTTGTGGTGCAAAACATTTTATTCATTAAAGTGCATTGTTGAAAACTGTTCTGCACCAAATAACTCCAGATTAAAGCTCATTAACTTAAAATGTAGAAAAACAACAAGTAGTTAAGTATGATATAATTTTTTCAGCATTTTGGATATTCTTAGGCTTTAGCAATGTCTCCTTTCATAACATGCATTCTAATTCATCCTCCTTAAAATAGCCTTCCTGCTTGCATAACAGTGGTTCTTTAATTAAAGTAAATAAATAAATAAATAAAAAATCCTACAAAACAAATGCTTACAGATCTTCAAAGTCCTTGATGATCCAAACACAATTATAAAAACATCCCAAAAAACAGAGTAAATATAATGGGCTACTGTACATAATCTGTGAGAATTATGAAAAAAAATTCCTTTTGACACCCTTCAAGTTCTTGCAGCAAGCACATTTGCAGCAAGAATTAACATTTTAATGCCAAAAAATTGAGATGAAATTATGAAAATACTTCAATTTGACCTACAATATGCATAGGCTGTGCCCTCTTGTATCAAACATCACCATTTCAGAGTGAATTTCCAGATTTTTTGGTGGTCTTCAGACATTACAATTAGCAATTACAGAATATCACTACCTTGGTTGAAACAGAACCAGCTTCAGGTAATTACAAGACCCAAAACAGTCCAATGATTTCAATATTATCAAATTATTCGTGTTTCCAGTTTTGCAGCTTGCAAATAACCTGTTATGTATTATCCATAACAATAGGTCCACTTCTAAAATTATTATATTTTGCCCTCTGAGTATGAAGAGAAAGGCAAAAGATGAGGGGAGAAAACAAAATGATATCTCAGCCTCTTGTGGTAATGTATATCAGCATGTTCTGGATGAAATGACAAAGCTGTTGTCAAAAATCATTTCAAAACTGGACAAACCAGCAAGCCAACACCTTCCTGCTTCTTGGGCAGGAATGCATTTTTGTGATAAAACATGTAAATGCCTGTTAGTTATTTCTATTTAACACCTACATGTATATGGTCTCCCAGACAGGCATCTGCTTTCATCTGTTATAAAATACTTGATTCTGATCAACTGTGCTCGACTCTGCAGCTGAGTAGAAGCCCTAGAGAAGAACATTAGGTGGAGATAATCAATTCACAGGCCGTGCACATACTTGAAAAAGACACTCTTCACCACGACAGCTCGGCTAGAATATTTATGAAATTGCAAGCACTGTTGCCATGCTCAAGTAGATTTCCTTCTAATACTCAGTAATCCCTGATTCACACTCGGATTGTCAAACCCAGGAAGATAAAAGCATATTGAGGGCTGGAAAAATGCCCTCCCCATGTCTCAACTGCTTAGGTTTGGTGTGCTCAGATTCAATGAGACCACACACGAATTGTCTGTCTGTCTGTGAGATTTGGGTTTTTTTGTTTTGTTTTGTTTTGTTTTTGTTTTTGTTTTGTTTTTTTTTTTTTAATTGTTTGCTTCCATGGGCCCAAAAAAAGCCTCTCTGCTTTTTGGAGGTTATTTCCAACAGGCGTGTGAGTCATTCTGTTTTCTTTGCATAAAGCAATGTCATCTTTCTTGGCTTCCTGCTGTCTCCATCACACCAAAAACTGTCACCATCTCTCACTCATTTGAGCAGCTTCCTCTCCTATTTGCTCCAGTGACCTTTTCCCTAGAGCTCTGTCTGAGCTTCTCTGTGTCTCACACACATGATGCTTGCCCTTTCTTAGTCCTAAAGCTGTAAAACAAGCAAGTGAACCTCACATTTCCATCATTCAGATCATAAAAGTGTGAATAAGGATCAGGGGGAAAAAAATTTTAAAAAAATGTCAAGAGCTTGCCCTTAGAGATCAAGGATCTTGGCCTGAGGATAATCATTTTTGTGTCTCCCAGACCTGAAATTTATTTGAGTTGTCAGAAAAAGAGATCTTTAATGTTCCTGTGTAGTTCTTGTGGGGTTTGAAGGCAGTTTCACTTAAATGATGCTGTAATTCTCAATTCCCATGTGAAACATCTGAAGATCTGGGTTCCTCCTTGTCAAAAATGTAACTGCAACAGAGATGCTTTAGAGCTGTGCATAATGGAGATAAAAGACAAAGATGGGGAAAGACAAAAATAAACATTCAGTAGATGACTCTGGCAAACTGAGGTGGCTACACAGAAGCCCAAATCAGTTGCTTGTGTGTTGGAATCTGGAATTATGAGAAATATTTCTTTACTTGTTTAAGAGATTTTATGTCAGCAGTGTTTTTAACCTTTGCTCATGGAAAAAGGGCTTTTAGGCTCTGGAATGAAGCAGAGTTTTCAAGAATGTGTATTAGATAGTAGAATAGCGTGTAGTTTTATCACAGAGTGAGAATTTTAGATAGATGGGGTTTTTAGGATGGTAAGCAGGTGATGACAAGATGGAGAAGTCCACGTGGCTTTTGGGTTTCCTCCTTCTTCCTCATCTGCCTCCATCTTCTGCAGGGAAGTGGCACATTATGGTTGGTTTAGAATAGAGTCTAACTTTCTAACATAGATAATAGTTATTGGAGAAGTATTATAAATACTGATTACATGGATTGTAGTATAAATATCCACACCACCCTGAGGGCAGGAGTATTTAGTATTTGATATTTAGTATTTAGTATTTGATATTTGGTGTTTAGTATTTAGTATTTGGTATTTGGGGGATTCGGGGTTTTGTGCCTTGAACTGACCTGCAATGAAGAGCTCTGCTGGTCAGGAACAGAATGTAATGATAAGAAATTATACACTATGAAGAAAACATAAGAGACGACTCACAGCCTGTTCTTCAAACTCTCTGGCTGGGAGAAAGACTCTGTTTGCATTCTCTGGTTAGCGGTAAACAGCCAGCAACAGAGACACACAAAAATAATTTTTTTATAAACCCGAGACTTGTGGGTGTTGGTTTATTCAGAACATGACAGATAACCACTGTTGGCATGACAATAAAGGGGAAGAGTAATTTTTGCTGAGTCTGGGGGAAGATCTGAAGGTATTGTTGGACATAATAATGCCTTTGTTAGAGAAAGCCCTTGCAGGAGGCAAGATTTGACATGAGGACATTTGCCCTGTCTCCCATTTCCCCTTCAGAGTCATTCTTAGAGGATAAAACCTACAAATACAAGCCAAGGTTTGGGACACAGGCAGGGAGTTACATCCTCTTGAAGGAACGGGGCCCAGAGTGGTGAAACCCTGTGTTTACAAATGGCCTTTGTGATGAAGGAAATGGGAAACCATGTCGTAAGAATATTCTTAAGATATCTTAAGGCAATCATTGGATTAAACCCTGAGAATTCAGCTCCATTCCCTCCCAGAGAGTGAGGACGTGCAGGCATCTCTTATGAAATCTTTTGGTGGAGCACAACTCCTTGCAGCACTGCAGAAGGAAGGATACAGAACTTAATCAATGGCTGTGTCTTCTAATGAACAGCTTCTGCTCATTTAGTCATCCCCCACAGAAGGGAATTCAGCTAACCTGAAAATCGGAATCCCAGCTGCCAGGGATGCCTACACCACAGGGTTTGGGGAAAGGCTGTGTCCCAGGATTTAATTTGAGCCTGTCTGCCTGCCTGCTAGCAGGTGTTTAAGCCAAGATTCAGTCTGTGTGGTGGGTGGAAGAGCTCTGGTTCCAGCGCGACTGAAACTGACACAGCACAAGTGGAGCACAGGCCTTTCAGCTGACTGTGTGAAAAAAAACCCAAACACTCATACAGCTCACCCACCTGGTATAAATCTTTTTTTAGGGGATGGATATTCACTTTTTCAACCAAGATATATTTACATGTCGTATGTCTGCACAACATATTTGAAACTGGATACCATGGAAAGGTTTGAGCTGGAAGAGACCTTAAAAATCAACTTGTCCCACTCCCTGCCATGGGCAGGGACACCTTCCACTGTGCCAGGCTGCTCCATGTCCCAATGTCCAGCCTGGCCTGGGACACTGCCAGGGATTCAAGGGCAGCCCCAGCTGCTCTGGGCACCCTATTCCAGGGCCTGCCCACCCTCACAGTGGGAAGAATATTTTCCTTTATGGATATATGACCCACCTTTTCCCAATCTGACCTGGCAGCATCCTTGAGCACGTTCACAGATGCCACGAATGTGGTAAAGGTGTAGAGAAGAGTCTGCCCTTGCTGTAGACAGCTCTCGGCCTTTCTCGCTCATGTAACTGGCACCAACACAAAAGCAATATTTATTCTGCTTGTAGGTGACTCCCAAAACTGTGTGTCACAGTTGTGAATGGTGGAATATGACAGAAAGTGTCTGCTGTGTGATCACACCAGGTTTTTGGATTTTGTAAGTGGGAAATTGCAATTTCTAGTTAACCAACGTGTATCTAGGTAGCAGCAGAACGTGTAGTTTTTCTCTTAGAGGAGAAACCTGTGATTCACCTGCAGCTTTCCTCTCAGTGCAGCCTGTGCCTTTGAAGAACATAAACCAAAATGTTCTATTTTCTTGAGCAGAAAATTTTTACAAAGAAGGAATGTGAGCAAACCAAAGTGAAAGCTCATCTCAGTTAATCATTACAGAACCTCTGAATCATTTAGATTGGAAAAGACCCCTCAGACCAGAGTCCTACTTTAATTAGGGTTGGAATCAATGACCATTAATGTCTTTTGTAGCACAAATGACTCCAGGATTCTAAAGTTCTGTGGCTTCTTTTAAAAGCCAGCAAATTGCCTTTGCTATCTCTAAATGCCACAGAAAACTTGTTTTAATAGTAGTTATCCTGGCTGTCTTTTTGTCTCATCAGGCTTTGCAAGGGAAACAGAAAATCAGCCTGGGAATGGGGTGTGCTATTTTATATTGTAAAATCCACAGCAAAATCCTCATAAACCTGTGATTATCTTTACATTTCATCTCATTGTGCAGCCAGATGATGAGTGGATGAGTGCACCTCACAGGTGTGTTTTCAGCAGTGGTGTCAATTCAAAGCAGAAGGCTAAAATGTTGTAAGTATGGTAAATGAGTAGCTGCACAAATAAATAACACCTGTTTTTTTCACTGCTGTATTAAATTATCAGAGCTCAGGTACTTAAAAAATCCCAGCAAAGAACAGAGGGTCAGGTGTTACTGACCTTTGTTGCTAAATATAATTGGGGGAAAACAAATAAAATAAGAAAAAAAAACCAAACCAAACAAACAAAAAAAAACCCCACCAAAACAAACAAACAAAAAACCAATCATAACAACCCCCCCAAAAAAACCCACAAAAAACAAAACCACAAAAAAAAAAAGACCACCCAGAAGTGGTTTTCATCCTTCATCCTCAGAATTCATTAATAACCTAGGAACTATTTTTGGGCTACACCCACTCTCTCTGTCATTTACTGCTGCAACCCTTATCTCCCAATCATAAATAAAGAATTGTTGCATTTCTGTCCCTAATTAATGCTACCTCTCTGCTCATGAGGCCTTACCCAATACTGAAGCAAACAGAAGAACTCTTAGGCAAAAATTACACCAGAAATTTGGAGGGGCATTGTGCATTTTAACCTTCTGAAAATACCACAACTTGACAGGAGCAAAATTAAACTGTGGCATGTATAATAGACCTAAATGAAGCTATATTTTATACTCTCACAAATAAAAAGGAAAAAAAGCTATCCATAGAAGCTTGAATCAGACATCCACATGCACAACAGTTTACACAGATATATTAAAGAATAAATGCACTGTTTTACCTCAAGAAAACAGAAAATAATTACTCATATTTATGGCAGCATCCTGGCTGCTCTTTCCCATTCACTGTTTATGAAGGGGTCTGGACCTTCCACCTATGCCTGTGCTGTTATTCCACTTCTAAAACATGTTAAATTGAAAGATGGGTTTGTGCTTTGTAGAGATCTCACATTTCAACATTCCAGGTAGCTTAGAAGCCACTTGGACTCTGTGCCTTGGCAAGACTGATTCACTCTCAGACCAAAAAAAACAAAAAAATAGTTTCTTGCAACAGCTTGTGTATAAAATGTAGGTCTATATCTTATTAGCACCTCGAATCTAACACTTGAGTTCTTTATTTCCATTTTTACCTGTTGCTTTTGCACAGGTAAGTGAAAGTAGTTGGCAATATCACAGTTACATACCAAGTGAATTCAGGGCCTGGAACAGCATATCAGGTCTTTTTTTAAGCATTGTTATCTTTAAAAAAAAAAAATAAATTTAAATGTCATATTTTTCTATGCTTTGTTCCTTCTGCTTTTAAGGTGTTATCAGGACAACTTGTCAGCAGTCTGCTCTGTGGACAGGTGAGGGATGAAGTCTGCTGATGTGAAGACAGCACTTGCTCTAAAATAGAAATGATATATAAATAGTTGTACCCTGAGACAGCTTGAGTTCAGTGGCTCACATGCACGTCACTGTATTAAAATGTTTTAGGAAAAATTATAGTATATTACGTTTTTAAGCTTCTAAAATTGTCCCAAGTGCTAAAATCTTAAATAGGGGAGATTAGCATTTTTAATTTTGCCATATACATGTATATAATTACATGTACATGTACCCAATCAGCATTTAAAGCTATAATTTCCCCTGAGAGGTATTATACTTAGAAACTACAGAAATAAAGGATAGTCAGCACATCACAAGTAGGAGAGCAGCAAAAAAAAAAAACCCAGGTTTATGCAGTAAAGTCTTGCACACAGAGAAAAGTCAACCTTTTTCACATCTTTAAAATAAAAAGTGGAGACAGAGAAAGGAATATGGACTGCTAGAAGTGGATTTACTGTTTTATTGGCCAATTTGGGCTGAATCATGGTGCTAGGTGTGGGCCAAAATGAAATGTGACATATCAAATAAATGTAAACTAAATAAATGAATCCAGCAAGGATGATGAGACCAATAAATTGATGCACAGGGCATGGCTGAAAAGCACCTGGACTTCAGATGTAAAACCACGTGGAGAAGATAGATCTGATCATTGCAAGCACCTCATGACAAATCAAAGATCAAATCTCAGAATGTGCTGAGGAATATTGACTTTAAGTGAGGAGAAAGAAAGGGTTTGGAGGCATTCTTGGGGCAGTACTTAAGAAGAGTTGCTGAACAATTCCTTTCACTGGAGTCATGACAAGACATAAGGAAAGCTGAGTCTGCCCCAGACAAGGAGCCTTTCCTGCTTCCCTGAGTTTCCATAATAATCCTGGTTGGAAAGCCAAGAGGAATAGAATCTACTTCCTTGTTATAAATTTATTAAATTGGCAGATACTCAAAATTATGCTGAATTTCCATACTGTGCAAAGTGAAAAATAAATTACTATAAAATTTTATAAGAAATTCAGCTCATTCTTTTACCATACAGGTGTCACTATTTCTGCATCATGGGCTTTCTTCCCATGCTGTTGCTTTTTAAAAGCAGACATGGAAAAAATTGAGAAAATATGTAATAAAAATAATACAGAAACTATCAATGTCTGACATCAAAGGAAGGCACATTTACACATGGAAAGCAAAACAAAATCAAAACCAAAGAGCCTTTCTACATTTGTCCTTATGAACTAGACATGACTGGGACATACTAGGGTAATCCCCTTTCACACCAACCCATTGTGTCTCATTATTTAGACAGTGTGCTTATAAATATGTATTTTGTTGTGTGGAAAGAGGCTGGGGAGTCCTAAAGCATGCTGCATTTATGCTTGGGGAGGGAGGAAAATCTTTTCCCTGTCCCTTAAACTGCTCCTGCATGTCAGAGTCTGCTCTGGGGGTGGTTAATGAGGAGCACATGAGTGATAGACAGGATCCAGGAGAAGCCAACCCTGCAAATCTGCTGCAACCCCCCACCAGCAGAAAGACATAGAAACCATCAGTTATTGGAGATTTCTTACTGGGAGGCACCAAAACACTCATTTGCCATGCAGGCAATTTTCTCTGGAGTAATTTTCTGCCTGCTGGGGGTTTGATGATTCCTACAGGTCTGCTCCTAAAATTCCACACAGAGTCCAGCAATGTGGCAGATCAGAACCACCAGAACAGGCTGTGTGCCCCTTTGAGTAAAATTCTGAAAGGATGTGGAGCACTGGGGGTGTTGTCCTCTGTCCTTCCAGCCAGAGTCAAGGGTTTAGGAGGGAACCTAAGTGAAAATATGGCCAGTGCCACTCTCAAGGTTTTGCCTCCTACAGTCATGGATAAACCTTTGAGAAGCCTTTGGGAGTCATGGGATTCACCTGAGAAACATTGCTGGACCTGTTCCAACATGGAAGAATTAATTAGGGATATCAATGTTGGTGGCAGCATTTGCTACAGAGGCTGTGGCCTGGTGTAGCACACAAAAATGAGGGATATGGACCAGGGGTGGAATGGAGTCAAGGGCCTGAATTTTAGGGGAGCAATCTTGTTGACTTTTAAGTAACAAGTGGGTGGGATTCCTTGGGAATCCACTGCCCTTGGTGAAAAAGGAGGAAAAGCAAACCAGAAGCTTTTTGAGGACATTTTTCTTAAATACAAGAGCTCTCAATTCTGACATGCAAAAAATTGAGCAATAGAGGCAGAAACCAGCATGGCTCAGGAAGGATTTTTTTTGTCAAATCAAAGGATAAGAAGAAAATACCCAGGTAATGGGACCAGGGATGTCTGTACTAGGAGGAATATAGGGCCACTGCCTGGATGTGGAGAGATGGGGTTAGGAAAGGTAAGGCACAGCTGGAAGAGAATTTGGCAAGGAATTTCACGAATGATGGGAACTTTTACAAAGTACACTGGCCAGAAAATGGGTAAGAAAGAAAAGGTGCCCCCTTTGGTGCCCCGTAAATACGACAGGACTCAGCCAACACAGGGAACATCAAAATACTCAACAAATCTTTTTCCCTCAGTTTTTAACAGCAATCCCATGCTGCTCAAGCTCCTGATAATCAAGACAGCAGCTGGAGGAGGGAAGATGCTCCCATCACAGGAGAAAGTGAGGTCTGAGATGGACATGATCATGCACAAACCTGTGGTTCCTGACAGGATGCATCCTGGATTCCAGATGCAGTGTCCAAGCCCCCCCCCTCCGTGACATCTGACAAGTCGTGACAGACAGGTGATGTCCTTGGTGGCTGGAGAAAGGGAAATGATGCACCCTTTATTAAAAAGAATAGAAAAGAGCTCTCTGGGAACCACTGACGTGTTGGACCCAAATTTACACATTTTTTAAGCACCTCCAGAAGTGGTGACTGAGCCACATCCCTGGACAGTCTGTTCCATGCCCTGGGCTCACAACATGATACCTTTTCCCCCTTTGAGAAGGGTGTACAGATGTTGATATGCTACTGTCCCCTTCCTCATCTTGGGAACATGAATTCTTTCATGTTCATAGACATCTATATAACTCAGGACTCCTCAAAAGTGATTGGAAAGTGAACTGAATTTTTATTTTTTTTCCTAAAGAAATTTGCATCCCAGGATATTTGCCTCCATTCCAAAACACCACCTTCAAGCCACAGTCATAGATATAGAAGTTGTTCCTGGACTGTGTACCCCTGAAATTACCACATCAGGAGAATCATTGATTGCCTTTAAGAGTGCCTTCCCACTGGCTTTGGATTGCCTTGCTTAATCTACTTGGCAAACATATTTTTTTTTATTATTCTATTTTATATATTTATTTTCTGAGCCGCCTTCTTGCCCTGTTTATTATTGCAATGAAAGACCACAAAGCCTGAAATCACTGCCTTTAAGAAACACTGGCAAAATCACAGCATCTTTTGAACAGCCTTCATGAATGTCTATAATTAATCACATTTTTGATAGATCTCATAGTTATGAGCTCTCTGCAATTACGTATTTAACAAAAAGAATACTTCAAGTTGTATACAGTGACTAATGTGAGACAGTTGCCAGATATTTCATTTTACAGCTGATATAGCTCACTTGAAAATAAATATTTTTATTCTTCCCCTTTCCAGCCTTAAAAAAGTTAAAAGACATTTTAAAGAGGTTCCTTACTTTGTGAATACTTTCACAGCTATGTGATTCCAAAGGAAATATCAGTATTTCCATTCTTATGAAGTATAAAGCCTAAAAAATAGAAAAGGAAAATAAAATAAGTGTCAACTTTCTTTTATATTTTTCTCCTTTTGATATCTCTTCCAGAAAAAAATAAACTGTAGGAAATACAATTTTTTTTCCCTGCATAGTTATAAGGGTATGAACTAAGATGCAAAATAAGCAGTCATCTCTTAATAATACCTAAAAATATTATTTTTCTCCACACACTGTAGAGTGTCATTTTCATCACAGAGAGTAAAATCATCCCGTAGTAGGAAAGCAGATATTTCCTTCAGTGTTCTGCAATCATGGAACATTTGCACTGTCAGTATTGTTTAGGGTAGAGCTTCCTGGTTTTGATCCTATTTTGTGGTGGGAAGAGGAGCTCACGATGGAGTATGGCTGATTGTGACCTCATGGAGAGGTCTGCTGGAGCCACAAGTCTCTCCCCTGATAGAGGAGGCATTTTTCAAAAGTCATTCTTAAGAAGAAGGCAAAAGGGACTCTTGATTGTTCTTGCTCTCCAGGTTGTTTATTATTTTCTGAGCGGCAATTTCTGCACACCAGGTTTTACACTAGCTTGGCCTGAGGAAGAAAAGGCACCAAAAAGCCTCCAACACACAGAATCAAGGTTCTCTTCAAGAGAATTCACCCAATTATCATCAAGAACAGACATTATTTCTATTTTTCTACCAATAAATAATTCTCTATTCACAGGACACTGTGGCAAATTGTGTCCAATGTTCCTGTGTCCCCAACACTGCAAAATGTGGAGGAGATGGAGAAGGAGTAAGAAACCTAAAAGCCACAAGGCTCCTCCATCTTGTTTTCATCTCCTTACCATCCTAACAAATCCAGAAATATAAATTTCTCCCCCTGTGATAAATTCCATATCATGCTACTATCTAATTGACATTCTCAGAAGTATTGCTTCATCCCAGAGCCTAGGAAGCCCTTTCCATGGATGAAGGTTAAAAGCAGTTAAAAGCAGAGGGTTTGGATCCTTCAAAACATGCAGAGGAATATTCTCTGCATTCTGGGTTCCAACAATCATGGAACCATAGAATTGTTTAGGCTGGAAATACCCTTGGAGGGCTGAGACCATCGTCATGGATGTCAGTGCAAAATGTAACCAAAACTCTGTATTCTATCACCATCTGATCAAACTGGGGTGTGGGGTGGTGTAATTGTCTGTCCATGCCCAAATGTCAAAAAACCTGCTGGAGCAGTTTTCTTATCTCTTCCACACCCATCCTCCCTCCAGGCAGAGATCTCCTGCTCATGGGCCAGGGAGTGTCACTGAGAGAATTCCATCATCCCACCGGGAAATGCTCCAGCCAGGGGGAGGAGCCAGGTATTCCTACCTGGGTAAAAATCTGGGAGTTGGAACACCAAGCATTCCTACCTGGATAAAAATCTGGGAGTTGGAACACCAAGCAGCCTTTCCACTGGATTCTCAGAGGAACACCAGACCCATCCATCACCACTGGAGCTTCAGTGAAA
>CM031878.1:74086815-74102368 GCA_018697195.1 Certhia americana
TTCCACCTTTCTTTCCACCTTTCTTTCTTTCTTTCTTTCTTTCTTTCCACCTTTCTTTCCACCTTTCTTTCCACCTTTCTTTCTTCCTTTCTTTCTTTCTTTCCACCTTTCTTTCCACCTTTCTTTCCACCTTTCTTTCTTTCTTTCCACCTTTCTTTCTTTCTTTCTTTCCACCTTTCTTTCTTTCTTTCCACCTTTCTTTCCACCTTTCTTTCCACCTTTCTTTCCACCTTTCTTTCTTTCTTTCCACCTTTCTTTCTTTCTACCTTTCTTTCCACCTTTCTTTCTTTCCACCTTTCTTTCCAGCTTTCCACCTTTCTTTCTTTCCTTCCTTCCTTCCTTCCTTCCGCGCCTTCCTTCCTTCCGCGCCTTCCGCGCCTTCCGCTCCTTCCGCGCCTTCCGCGCCTTCCTTCCACGACTTCCGCGCCTTCCTTCCACGCCTTCCGCGCCTTCCTTCCACGCCTTCCGCGCCTTCCGTGCCTTCCTTCCGCGCCTTCCTTCCGTGCCTTCCTTCCTTCCGCGCCTTCCTTCCTTCCGCGCCTTCCTTCCGCACCTTCCTTCCACACCTTCCACGCCTTCCGCGCCTTCTGCTCCTTCCGCGCCTTCCTTCCGCGCCTTCCTTCCTTCTTTCCTTCTTTCCTTCTTTCCTTCTTTCTTTCTTTTTCTCTTTTGTAATACTGCATGTGTTTTTGTTTTATTGTTTATTTTAGTTCCCGTAATAAAGAACTCTTATTCCTATTCCCATATCTTTTTCCTGAGAGCCCCTTAATTTCAAAGTTATAATAATTGGGAGGGAGAGGGTTTACATTCTCCATTCCAAGGGGGACATCTGCCTTCTTAGCAGACAACTGGCATTCAAACCAAGACAGCCACGGGAGAAACCCACACAGCAGCAGGATGTGCCTGAAGGACTGATCCCATGGGAGAACCACCCAGCAGCAGCCCTTTTCCTGAAAGACTGACCCTGTGCGAGGGTTCCAGAGAAGAGTCCTGAAGACCCTGTGAAAGGGATCCATGCTTGAGGAATCCATTCCTGAGGGACTGACCCTGTAGGAGGGACTGACACATGAGCAGAGGGTTCCTGAAGACCTCATGGAGGAATGACCCATGCTGGAAAAATCAGCTCCTGAAGGACTGACCCTGCAGAGGATACACACTGGAGCAGGCTGCTCCTGGAGAAGTGCAGCTCCTGGACAAGTTTCCCATGGGAGAAGTTCATGGAGGATTGTCTGTCCATGGCAGGGACCCCACAGCAGGGTCCAACCCCTGAGGAGGAAGGAGCAGGAGGGACAATGTGGGATGGACTGACCCACGACCCCCATTCCCTGAAACCCTCCACCACTGCAAGGAGAGAGAGAATTCAGGAGTGGGAAGAAGGGAGTGGTGAGGAAAAGGTGTTTTAAGGCTCAGGGTTTTTTCCCATTACCCTACTCAGATCTGATTGGCAATATATTAAACTGATTTCCCTGGGTCCAGTCTGCTCTGCCCATAACAGCAATTGCTGAGGGATCTCTCCCTGCCCTTTTCTTGACCCTTGAGCCTTCTGCTGTATTTTCACTCCTCTATCCACCTGAGGAATGAGAGCAGCTTTGGTGGGCACCAGGTGTCCACACGTGTTCAAATAATTACACTTCTCCTCCTTTGCCCACTTCTCTTTCATGAACCAAAGCTTTCTTTATTTAGTAAAAATGAATGAAGTGAAACAGGATGACTGAAATTCAAAGATGTAATGAAATTAATGAAATTCAGGCGGATATCGCAATTAAATGTTGGACATAATATCATATATTTCACTTACAGGCTTTCCAGTTATGATTAAGAAGCAATTTATGTAGCTGATTAACACCTTTTATATTTCAACTAAAAGGACTGCAGTTTTTTTGTCATCCAGACCTCTCATCCTGTAAATGAATCATTGACTAAGACCTTATTCCAATGTATAATATTAATTCCTTGATTCTTCTCAAGAAAAAAATAAGTCACAATGAAATTTTGGAGTGGCTCATGGCACATTTAAAGCTAAAACTTAAATAGACTAGACAAAACTTTCTACCACACCATTAAGTGCAATTTAACATCAGAAGGGAATGGGTTTTCTTCTGAAGTGGGTATGTTCAAGCAATTCTAGATCCATGATCAACCAGCAGGTTCAGTGCAAATTCCAGTTAAGGACATGACCTTGATATTTGTTGAACTGGAAAATTTGCTGGAACAAATTTTTTTATTCTCTCCAAATCAGGAGTACTGAATTCAAGACTCTTTGGCCTGAGAAATTGCTTTGACATCCCTCACAAAGGTAGGCTTGTCTTTACAGAAATTAAAGTTTCAGTTCCCTGTGTAAGCCAGGAGGCACTTCTCCAGATGAGAGAAAATTACTTTTCTTTTTCTTTCTTTCAAAGAGAACCTCTAAATTTTGAAAGGAACGTTTTTCTTCAGCTATGAAAGACAGTGATAAAATGATTGAAATGGATAATGAAAAATCATAGAGTAGAAAGGAATTGTTTGCTTCACTTTGCTTTCTCCTCTTAAACTTTTGTTAATCCTGGCAATATTTATATGTGTTAACCACATAAATAGTTATAAAATGTATTGATATTGCTCTTCATCACATAGATCCACCCAAATACTTAATTAATTGACTCTGATAAAGTGTTATGATGTATCATTAGCAAAGGCTCAAGTGTGTGGCACACCATTACTAAACCTGTACCTTGTAAACACAAATTATTGTCTTTCAATATGCTAACTCATAAATTAATAGGAGCAATTGACCTTCTTCTGGGGTCCCTGAATATTATCAGTATTTTATTATGTTGAATGATGTCTTCAGAGGTTTTGTACAGTACTACAGACTGCAGACTTTTTTTTTTTTTCCCCCTAAGGAAATAAGTCAGTTTTCACTCAGTTTATGAGCTCTGGCCATGGAAGTTACAAGACCTGTGTTTATTTAAATGCCATTTCTTAGGTGACTTTCCCAGTGCAATTCCCAACACACAATTTCCATGATTTCCTGCTGTTTGCTGTGGTGTCAAACACCCTTGATGCAAAGCTGGTTGAAAGACACACCTTAATGTGTTTAATTTTCAAATCTAGATAAGTGTAGAGAAGTCACTGTTCCCTAAGGACCCACAGACCCTGATAAAACAGCTTGCTGTAAGATAACTTCAGCTCTTAATTTCTCCCCATGAATCAAAGTAAATTCATGCTTTTTCTTTGGAAAATGAAAAAAGGGACTTTATGTTCAAGAATAATCCAGGTAAATAGAAGAAACAAAATGCCTGAAATGTTTGCATGTAGCTGTTATTTTATCGTTATGGAAACATGTTTTCTGGGCAGAGATAATATGTGCTGTCTTTTAAATTAGTTCCTTAAGTAAAACTCTTTTCCTCCTTTTGTCTCTTTTTTTTTTTTTTAGAAGCTATAATTTCTGTGAACTATGTGATCTTGTGACCCCAGCAAGTCAGGCCACTATAATGCCGTTATCTTACTAGATAGAGTGTTGAAAATGTTGCATTTCTTTTCCCCTTTGTTTGGCTTTATTTTAGAAATTTCAGCCAAAAAACAAAACAAAACAAAAAATTACAGTTTTGAATTATACGTGTGTTGCAACCCTTATTCCCATTTGAGGTATAATTGCCATAGATACGTTTTTGAGACTTTAAAAAAACATAAATTGCAAATATTTAGGTGGCAGCCTCATGACAATGACTTTACCTACAAAAAAGTCTTACATCTAGAAGTATGCAAAGTCTAGAAATAAACAAGATGCCTTCTAAGTAAAACTCTGCTTTATTGAGGAAGACATTATGTCAAACATCTGTCTACACATTTTCTAGGCACCCATTTTATAGATCGTATAATGGATATTTTACTATCATATCCATAGGGTTTGTTTGGGGTTTTTTTTGTTATTATTTTGTTGGGTCTTTTCTTGCAAGTAGTAAAATTAAGTTCTGGTAGATTGTTGCAAAGTTATTCACAGTCTGTTTTGGGTTTTTTAGGTTTTTTGGGGGGTTTGGGGTTTGGTTGGTTGGTTGGTTGGTTGGTTTTTGTTTGTTTGTTTGGGTTGGGATTCTTTAGTTGCTTGTTTGGGGGAGCGGTGTTGTTTTTTGTTCATTTTTTTGTGAAGATCAGAAGCTAATCTTGATTTACAATCCATGCTAAGAATCAGTAAAACTTTTCTATCTCCATGCAGAGGAATAGCAAGGGACAATGGGGAAAAGAGTTGCAGAGGAAATTCCATTTGGATATAAAGGGAAACAAGTTTACTGCAAAGGTGTCAGAAAACTGAAACAGACTGCCCAGTGAGGCTGTGGTTTTTCATTCTCTGGAAATAGTCAAAACCTGCCTGGACATGATCCTGTACCTGCTGCTCTATGTCTGTACCTTCGTGCTCTAGGTTGGACAAGGTGATCTCCAGAGGTGTATTCCAATACCAAATGTCCTGGAAATCTGTGATTCAGACACCACACATTGTTTAAATAACTCTTACAGACCAAGAACAACAGAATACAGATAACAAATGAACACTTCATGCTGAAATATTAAAAATTAAAATCAAATTAAATGCCATGATGTGATTAAAATCAAATTAGATGTTGCCATGAATATTATTGAGACTATATTCAAATCACAATCCTTCTTTAATCACTTAGATTTCGTGGTAAGACAGAATTTACCATGAAACTTTTATTTTCAAATTGCAAAATTTCTTTTTTTTTTTTTTTTAGTTTTTTTTAATTCAAGCTGATCTCAACTATATCTCAAAGTATTTTAAACTGGCTGGAGATAGTGTAAAGAACAGTGAACCCATCTTGTTATTTAATAGCCTCAGGAAGGCACCATTCCTCTTGTCCACGTTTGCAAGAAGGAGCAGAATACCACACAGTGTTTCTTGCTCAGGATTCACAAGTGTCATAGAGAGAAAGCTGGAAATCTTTGCCTTGTGCCCTTTTTACAGATTCTTACTGACCTGTAATAAAAACAAGTGATATCTGTTGCTGAGTTTGCACTTATGGCCCAACCCACCAAACAATTTTATTTTTTTTCCCATTGCCTTTCACACACTTTGAGTCATGTCCCCATCATGTAATCCCATACTAATCAACCTCTAAATTCTTTTCTTTTAGCATCCAAATGTATATACATACTGCTGATAAGAATCTGAGAGTTAAGTGAGTGGATTAGAAGAATTTTGCAAATAAGGAGACAACAAATGAACAAACTGTTTCTTTTCCGTTATATTATTTTGTGTTTAATACTAAGAAGAAGAGGGAATTTTAACAAAAAAATATAATCATGCACATGATCTCTGTGTTAAGGACCAAATACTAATCTGACAATAATTTGCTTAGGAAAGAGTAAAGCTAAAATCAATGTTTTAATTTCTTCCCATACATAAAAAAAATATGCTGCACAAAACAACAAAGACTGGAAAGCATTAGAGGTGTTATTTGCTCAGGTGGGATATGAAGCTGAGACTCTTTTATATTATATTTTTATCTGTCATGGTTTAAAGTGCTTTGTGAAATAACATTTATAATTTCTACCCCAAAAATAAATACATTGTACAGAATGATGCCTGCAGAAGAAATGAAAGACAGTTTCCGATTACGACTAAGTGCCACCAAGGATCTCCCCAAAGATCTCCCCAGAAATGTTCTCTTTGTCTTATTTATTATTATTTATTGTTATTTATTATTATTTATTTTTATTATTTGGGGGTTTTTTCTTTTGTTTGGTTGAGCATTTTTTGTCTTATTTTATGGCACTGCAGGTGTTCTGCCCTATGTGAGGAAAGGGTGGAAAATGTAGATAATATCTAATAATGTTGCTATTTTTTGTTTTTGTTGTTATTATTATTATTAATAATAATAATAATAGTTATAATAATTATAATAATAGCAGTAGTAGTAGTAGTAGTACAGCTAGGGGCTAACATGGCCTTCCTATTACTTGAATTTCCAAGAGATAAATAGCAAATGTTTTAAGAGCCTTCTCTAAAGAAAGAAGAGAATAGGGAGAGAAAACAAAATTTATCATAAGCAAAGAGGTTTTGTCCCAAGAGGATTTTAACATGTTCAGAGTGGCTGGTGTTGCTTCTGAAGGAGATAAATGCAGCTCTGTATTTCAAACTTCATGGTTCATATTATCTCAAAATACTGGCAAAGGGCAAAAATTCAAAATGAAAGGTCACCACAGAACCTCTGGGAATAGAGTATTTACATTTATGAAATAGGTATTATGCCTGCTCTGCAGTGGACATTGAATTATTTTTGCAATATCTCCCAAAACAATTCTCTTTCAAAAGGACTGCAGGTGCTTCAGCCTCACTCTGGAAACATCTGCTCTCTACACTAAGCTACTCAAAATACTGTATTTTCTCATCAGAAACCCAAAGTGGCCATAAATTGGCTTCAAAATTGCCTCCTCCACTTGAGATCCTTGGTACACATCATTTAAAACAAAGCCCTTGGCTTGAGACATGCAAACTCTCATCCAGATCAACTACACTGACAAACAAACAAGATTATATCTGTTGGATATTCCCTTAGTTAATCAAGCCCAGACTCTGGCCAGTAATTTTATGGGACAAAAAAAAAATTATTTAGCTTTCCATGCCTCTACTCTGTAGCATTTATACATTCCAACTATTCCAGACAGTCCTTAGTTTGGTCCAACTCGCTTTGGACTGTTCTTTCTGAACCCAAGCATTCTTTATGGTGTCTGTAAAGACAGTTCTTACATTTGCAGATTAGATTTTGGTTGAAGGGGTTCTACCTGCCTTATATGTTTTCTTTCATGCATTAGTGTTTCACTTTTTTTTTATTCAAGCTTCTGTGGAATCTTGTCAACAGCTCCTGCTAAATTATTATTGTTATTTTCTCCAAAGTCATGCTGTAAAAATTGTCCACAATCTCTTTGGGACTCTGATCCCAGCAATGCCATAATTATGATGTGCCCAAGTTTGGCTTTTGCCCACAGAGAAGTTGTTGATTTTTTTGGCCACAGCCTAGAAAAACTCTTTGAGGGCAATTCTACCCAGCCAGGCAGGGTAGCTCTGAGCTGGAAAAGCAGAGTGCAGATAGAGCCAAAACCACTGATGGGTGTCAGAGCTCACCAAAACAAACCCAGGAATTTCTGCTCCAAGAAAATGTGAGTTTAGGAATTCTGCAGGGTTTAATGGCAGTCGAGCATTCCCAAACACCCGACTGTCCAGATGGAGATTTTGGAACATAGATAATCCTTATAAATTAACTTTAGGGAAGCAGAGATGAAAGCAGAGATGAGAGATGGATGAACACCTCCTGCTGTCTTTAACAGCTAGGGAAATAAAACTTCAAATTTCTGAATTACATTTTAAAAAACAAAACAAAGCAGCAGAGAACATGAGTGTACCCAGCTTTCATGAATATCATGAGTGAAAGAAGTGGTGGAAACAGCATTGTCAGGGAAATGTTAATCCCATCCTAATGAAAGTAATTCAGAAATTTTAATTTATTTTTGCCTCAGCACACAAGGCTAAAATTAAATGTCACTTTATGTAATACTGGTTATACAGTGTCACATTAACACACAGCTCACTTTATTTTCGTGTGTTCTTTCTTTCATATTTTCTTACTTTGAATTTCATTTGTTCTGTGAACTCTTAAGAATCCATATATTAACTCAAAATCTTTCTATGAAATCTAGGAAAACCAGAAGTTATGTGGCACTTTGAAAGGTAAGACCATTTCTCTGATTGGAAATTCAATATTCAAGAGTAGTGACTAGTATTGGATTATTAGTTCAGGTAAATATAAACATATATATGTAAATGCATATATCTATATATAAAAGATTACTTGCTTTAAAGTATTATATTTTGTCTACATTTTATTTTCACAATGAAAAGAAGATAAGACTTTTTAAAAAAAAATTTTAACAAAGAAAAATTGTTTTCTGGGGAGGTCTCAATCATCTTTTAAAACTTACTCCACTATCTCATTCACATTTTTAACTAACTCTGTCCAGATTTTAACTAAACAGTTATTGTATTTTTACAAAATACTGTAAAAATATTTTCCATTAATTTTGAGAAGACTTCTCTTGGTTCTACAAAGAAAGTTCTCAAGACCTACTTCTCTAAAGAAGTCCAATCTCCTCTCCTGCAGCTGTAAGTTATGAGTTCCACATGCTTTGGTCTGTGGTTGGTGATCTTGATGACACAGACTGATTTGGGAAGAGAAAAGTGGAAAGAAAAGGAGCATTGTCAGGGGCTCATAGACAAAACAAAATCCACTTACAGCTCACCACAAACACGGCTGCCAAGACACATAAACTCTGTGTCCAGGGTCAGCTGATGGACTTTATATTGGGAGACATCCCAAAATCAGCATTCCATGAGGAGTAAGTGGTGACCTCTTCATCATTACTATTATTATTATTATTATTATTATTATTATTATTATTATTATATATGCATATATATGAATGAATATATATATATATATATATATATACACACATAAAAAGGAATGAATGCAATTGGATGGCAGTTACTCATTTACAGATAAGTATCTATATCCCAATTTGCAATTTTAAATAACAGGAAAAGCATAATTTCTTTTACCCAGGTCATTCCCCTCTCCACAGGCACTGCTGACAGATGTTAGGATGAGGACACATAGTTATTAGGTGGACTTTTCTTCCAGAAGTGAATATAGTCACTTTTCCAATCCACATCCATTTCTTTCATCCACAATGTACTGTTTCAAGGTGATGAATTGTGCACTAATTTAAACTTCTCCTTTTTGTGCTTGTTTAAAAAAAATCTATACCTGGTTCAATTTGATAACAATTTTCTAATTAAATAAAAAACTAAATTGCAGTTTTCTACCAAAAAAAAAAAAAAAGTTCTGGATTTATTACTTTTGCTTAATGAATTTGTAGAATTAAATTTATATTTCATATACTATAAGAGACTATATTCATATAATTTTATGAAATATTTATATTTCATATACTAAAAGAGACTATACTTAGTCTCTTTTATTCTGTAGTGGAAATTTAAAGCTTAGATTTACATTTTTGAAGCAGCACAGTCTTTTTTAGTTGTGTTGTTGTGTTGGTTTTTTTCTTCCTTTCACTTATGATAAATTCTTCAAACCCAGGTTTAAATTATCATAGCAATTAATCCATAGCATGTTGTATTGTTGCTCACTGTCATAATTTAACCCCAATGAGCAGCCAAGAACCATGAAGCCATTCTGTGTTTTTAGAGTTTCCTAAAAATTATGTTCTTAGGGTTTATTGTTGTTATATTGCAAGTGATTAAAATTATACAAAGAAGTTTTTCCCTGCTTACTCTGATACCTGCACAACACACTTAAAACACCAAATAAAATGGAAATACCCAATGCCCTGACCCATTCAATTCACCCTCAACTCAGAAAAGAAAAAAAGAAGCTACACATTTTGAGGGAATGATGAATATTTGTGTCTCCCTTTCACCATTTGGGTAACACACTGCATGATCTTATGAAGGCTAACCCACCTTTAATCAACAGACACAGTTCTCATAGAGATACGATCATTGCTAGTTTATTACACAAATTTCATACATTATATAGACAAAAACAGGGTTCACATGACTCTAAATGCTTTATGATAGGTTACAATGCTTTGTGCATGTGGATAGCAGTTGGATGTATACAATTTGATTGGTTAAATGCTAGAATAAACTATCCCCTTCTACGTTTAAACTTATATTGTCTCACATCCTCCTTCTAAGCTGCTCCAACCAATTTCTTCGTCCTTATCCACGTCAAGGACAAGTCAAAAATTCTTTTCTATATACCCAGTATTTCTTCACAGCATGGTTTGTGCAGATGCCCGTTTTCTAATAAAATTTCCTCTACAATCTTGGAATCCAAGAATCACAGAAGATTGGAAAAGCCCTCCAGGACCATCCAGTTCCAGCTATGCCCAATGCCCACCCTGTCCCCATCCCAGAGCTCTGAGTGCCACCTTCCATGGACACCTGCAGGGATGGGCACTCCAACCCTCCCTGGGCAGTTCCTGAGCACCCTTTCCATGAGGAAATTCCTGCTGCTGTCCCCCCTGAGCCTGCTCTGGCCCAGCCTGAGGCCATTCTCTCTCCTCCTGTCTCTATTCCTGTGAGCACAACCCGACCCACACCTTACTATGACCTCCACTCATTTGCAGAGAACGATGTTATCTAGAAAATTACAAATGTAGATTTGATGGATATGATGAATCCATCGCTAGAAGTTGCCCTCTGAGATTCAGAGAAACCCACAATGATGAAGAATAATGACTTCTTTGATCACGTAAAGCAGATTAACACAGGGCTGGTCAGACCTTTGATAGATTGAAGGCCTGAGTCAAAGTAAAGGCTTGAAGGACTGTGTTGGAGTCACAGAGCTATTGGCTAGAATTTGCCACAGTATAGAATCATGTGAATAGAAATAGAGTTAGTTGCTGGAAGACAAAGAGAAATAATGTCCGTTCTTGGTGATAAGTGGGTGAATTTTCTTTAAGTGAGCCTTGAATCTGTGTATTCAAGGGACATTTTGATGCTTTTCTCCCTCACACCAGGCTGGTGTAAAGCCTGGTGTGCTGAAACTGCTGATAAGAAAATAAGAAACAACCTGAAGACAAAGAGAAAAGCCAAGAAAAAGCCATTTGCTTTCTTCCTAACAAGGACTTTCTGAAAAGGCTCCCTTCTCAGGGAAAGACATGTGGGAATGGGAAACTCCCACAGACTGATCCCCACATTTATGAGTGAAATGTGCTACATATTCATACAATAACACATCTTCTTGTCACTCCTTCTGCCATACAAAGTCAATGTATATGAGATGTGTTGCATGTAAATCAGCATGCAGTTTCCAATTTCTTAATATTTCCTACTTATTACCCACATTGCTTCTTGCATTGCCAAGCTGTAAATACTTATTTGTTGTTGCAAATCAGTGTTATTTTTGCAAAAGCTTAACAAAATGTACACTCTTCTTAAGTTTCGTCCTCCCCAATTCCTGTGAGCTTGTATAATAAATTTTTAGAACCTTCTTTCAAAAAAACCCACTAAAACACAAATCCATGCTCCTGGTGATACCACCCTAACTCTGTGTACTCTATTCCTGACAGTTCCTTGCAACAATATTAGAATCACACTCTTGAGCTCAATCCTACCAAAGATGATAAGTTATGCACATAAACTCCCTTCAGTTAGTTTCTTTAATCAGATTTTAGATTTTCATTCCTCATCTGAATTAAAATGTGATTACTCTAAATAGTGGCTCCCTTGCCTTTCTGGGCAAAGCAGAGATTTAAATTTGATTCAGACAGAGTGAAAACAACTTTGGATGCAAAAGCTGCTGTTTAGAGAAGGCAGAACCACTTTAGATGTTCAGTGAATACCACCAATAAAAGCAATGATGGTACTGTTTTTGCAACTTTTCTTTGACCAACCTTATAACAAATTATTATAAACTGGCAGATGGGTTTGTTATAAGAGGGGAAATCTTTAATCACACCATGATCTTATTTTAACTATGTTTGGTTTTGGTTTGTTAAAGTTTTCCTAGCCATTTGCTATATTTTACCATATTCCATGTCCATTTTTCAATGGTTTTAGTAAAAGAAGTGTTAAGAATTGAATTTTATAATGTTTTTAGCAGCAATTCTGAGTAAATATCTAGGAAAGACATAATGTAGGAAGTGCTGGTGGGATATATTTCGATTTTGTCCTGTTCTCAATGACAACTGGGCTACCTATGGAAGCAGAAATTCCCTGTGCTCCTGCAGATTATTTAAGTGCAGAGTGCTTTATATGATAATGATACAGTTGGTAACTTTGATCTAGTGAGAGGGAAAATGTAATAGGACCCCACATTTATTTCAAAATAGATATATGCTATCATCTCCAAAGAAGGGAAAGAAACATTGAAGTGTGTGCATAAATACATATAATAGTAATTTATATGAAGACCTAAAAGCTAAAATATTAGTCAAATGTCTCTTACCTTTAAGATGAAGCAAAATCATGCAGGAAAGTTTAAAGTGCCTCACATGGAAACAGGGAAATTTAGCCCAAGATGCAATAACTTTTTTTTATGCTTCATGTAAAGACTGTTGAAAAAAAATGTATTTTAGATGAAGCTAAAAACTATTTATTGCTTTTCATATTAATGCTGCTGATATTGATATATAATTAAAAGTGTCTTGTTTCACTTTACGCAAAAAATGTAACACTCGCTTTCTTTCTTAAAGGTTAATACTCACAGTTTTTCTTGATTATTTTGCTTTAAAAGTTCACTCAATAAAACCTGTGAAGTGTATCCTGGCTTTTTTTTTTTTTTTTTTTTTTTTTTTTATTTTTCCCTGGAGGGAAGGTAAAGATTGTACTCCTGTACTAAATCGTACTGAAACTGGATGCATTAAATATATTAGTGAAGGTAATGTCAGGCAATGTTCCTCTGCTGATATATTCAGTGAAGAGGGGATCCCATGGAGCCATCCAAGCCCTCCAAGGGGTGCCAGGGATGGGGCTGGGCTCTGTGCAGTGGCAACAGTGCCAGGCTGAGGAGCAGAGCCCAGGAAATAAAGCACAGCCAGTGCCAGCCCAGCAGGAGGAAGAACTTCTCTGCATGGAGAGGCAGAGCCCTGGAGCAGCTGCCCAGGGAGGGCCTGGAGTGTCCCTGTGTGGAGACATGCCAGCCCCAGCTGGACACCTTCCTGTGCCACTGCTCCTAGCTGGGCAGGACATGGACCACAGCAGCTCCACACATCCCTTCCAACCCCAAGTATGCTGTGATGCCTCAAGGCTGATTAGTGTCTTTTGCCTGTGCCTGAAGACCGGAGATTCTTAAGCAAAGCTTTATTGGCTGCATAAAATTTATCACCCTTCATTCAGGGCCAAACTGAATCTGCATTTGTGCCCCGTATATGACGAGCCAAGCAATCCAGCTGCTTTACAGGGCCTTAACCTGATGCTATGAGAGAACTGCAGTTTCATCCTCTGGAGGGTTGCCCTTTTAATGTACTTAAATTAATACTTTCACTTCTAGTAGTTATTTATTTGCCTGGAAATCAAAGCCTCTTGGACATGGCTCTATATGTTCAGCAATATTTCTCAATATACCACAAAAATACCAAAGCCCTGCACTGTGAATGAAATAAACTCTGCCTTTGCTAGTGAGTTTGTTGCATTTCCTGCATGTACACGCGACTCAGACAACTCTCCATGACTTTAGAAAGGACAGGCTGCTTCAGCCTAGATCACTGGTCTAGAAAGAATTGCTTTGCTAAATTACCTGCAGAACATATACAGCCTTTCCACGCCTACCTTGGCCTTTGGGTGCACCTTAAGCATCCAAATGTCACACAAGAATCCCCACTGAAATGTCATTTTTGGTAAAAACACATAATGAATAAATAAGTATAGTAGTGCAAGTGTAGATGTTTGGAAAATCCAAATTTTAAATAATTGTGTATTTCTTGTTGTGAGTTTGTTTGTTTGTTTGTTTGTTTGTTTTCCTATTTATTTTCTCAGCCAGCAAAATGAATAAAAATATTTTGCATGATTGCATCAGGAAAAATTATCTGGTTGGGGGGTTTTTGGGGTTTTTTTTTGTTTTGTTTTGTTGTTTTGTTTTGTTTTGTTTTTTTTTTTTACTAATTAAGCATTGCCAAAATATTTGTTATATATTCTTACATGCATTATAGATTTTATTTTAAAACAAACAAACAAACAAACAAAAAAACCCCTAGGTATTGATGTTGCAAATCTTCCTATCATTATTAATCTTGTTTATATTCCCTTTCATTCTTGAAGGAATACAAAAGTTGACATATAGGTTACAAAATGGGAAACAGCAAAGTTCTGATAACCTCTTCCCAGGGCAGTTAAACAAAGATATTTTGAGGGCAGTCAGTGCCTGGGGAAAGTTAAAGATCTGGATAAAGTACTGACAATCCTGAGTATATTTATTATATTACTACCAAGAGGGTCCATCCAGGCAACACCATGTCCATGATTACACAAACTGGATCCTCTTTTCTCAGGGTGATGGATTTTCTATTCACCATATATCAAATATTGTCAAAAAAGGCTCATGACAGCACTTGAGCACCTCTCACCATTCAGCACATTAGCAGTGATAAAATGACAGCTTTTGGCTTTGTTCATTGAAAGCTCTGAAGAAATTTTTTTGGTAGTAGGGAGCGTAGAGGAGAGAGAGGCACAGAACAAAAAATAAAAGATACAGATAAAGAGGTCACTTATGCTTTCCAGTCAAATATATCCATGAAGTTAAATCCCATCACCTTTTGTGATATAAATTCTGCAACATCACAAGCATCTCTTTCTCTGCTCAGGCAGGTTCAGCTTAGACAAAGCCACCCTGTGATGACATTTTCTCTGCCTTAACTTTGAGCATAAAAGAAAATATGTGACAATCATTCCACTTTGAAGGCAGGCACAGAGGAGAAAATTCTAGGACTGGTGGAAATAAACTGTCTCACTCTTAAAGGATTTCTTTTTAATTTAAGGAAATCTTAAAGCTTAGCGTATAAATGTGTGTAGATACAAATTTTTTATTATTTATTTCTTTATATTCATATGAATATGTCCTTCAGGTACTCATAAACATCACAGTTTCTTATCTGATTATTAATACAGGGGTCCTTGTTTTATTTCTGACATTCCAGGTAGTTTCACCCCTGTCTCTTAATCTGCATGCAAAACTATACTTTTCTTCTTAATAAAAGTAGAAAAAAAACCAAAAAAACCTCTACTGTAGCTGTAAAAAAATGGATTCATTGCTGAAACTAATGGAAATGCTGCTCAGAGAAAGCTCATGTTGCTCCAGCTGTTGAACAGCTGAGATTTACTCTGAAAATCATTCAGTGTTTAGGGTGGCATCACAAGCAGTTGGAACAGGGTGACAAAACACTTGTTTTCAGACTCCAGAAATTCTCAGAACCACTGCAAAGGAGCTTTATAATTTCTTTGAATCAGTCCCAGCTCTCAACAAAGGTGGCTGAGAGTACCCAAAAGAACAGCAGGATTAATTATTCCATGTGTGAGGCCCGATAATTCACAGCTGATAGATTGAACCCACCAGGAAACATATTCTGAAAAGTGTCACTGGCTTCAGCTTCGAAAATATGATGGACTTGATGAAGGTGCGCCAGGTGAATTAGAGACATATTAAATAGGAAATTATCTCCATAAATTACATTCTTCCTGAAAAAACTTCATGTACTTTGGGTTTATCTGTAAACATTTGCAGTAAATCCTGGGCCTTTATTAAAGAAAATGTGTTTCAGTTTTAAAATTTAAGAAAGTGTTCTAGACAGGACTTCTGGGCATCCATTTAGGCCACAGAACTAGGTCATATAAGAGATTTTGCTGAAAAAGAAGATGATTAATTAGGATGTAAGCACAGGAAAACATAAAAATAACAGATTGGTTGGGCTTTTGAAAACAAAACAAAGAAAAAAACCAGCAAAAAAAACAAAACACAAAAAACCCCCCAAAAACTAA